>JAZGTQ010000378.1:0-23187 GCA_037953605.1 Necrosyrtes monachus
AGCAGCAGAGCTTTCAGGGCTGCAGCTTCCTTGTGGGAGAAGGAGTCAGAGGTTTGCCCTTCGGAAGGGGCACTGCCGAGGACAGGCAGCATGAGCTGTAGCGTCTGTGGGAAAGCAGAGACCGCAGGGCTGTTGTGCCTGTGAATGAGGCTGCACGGGGAAGTGAAACAGCAAGAGCTTTCAGGGCTGGCAGCTTCCCTGTGGGAGAAGAGCCGATGTTTCCCTTTCAGAAAGAGGCACTGCCGAGGACAGGCAGCATGAGCTGTAGCGTCTGTGGGAAAGCACAGATCGCAGGGCTGTTGTGCCTGTGAGATAGGCTGCACGGGAGGTGAAGAGCAGCAAGAGCTTTCAGGGCTGGCAGCTTCCTTGTGGGAGAAGGAGCCGAATCTTCCTTTCAGGAAGAGACACTGCCGAGGACAGGCAGCATGAGCTGTAGCGTCTGTGGAAAGCACAGATCCGCAGGGCTGTTGTGCCTGTGAGAGGCTGCAGGGGAAAGTGAAGAGCAGCAAGAGCTTTCAGGCTGGCAGCTTCCTTGTGGGGAGAAGGAGCTGGATGTTTCCCTTTCAGAAGAGGCACTGCCGAGGACAGGCAGCATGAGCTGTAGCGCTGTGGAAAGCACAGATCCGCAGGGCTGTTGTGCCTGTGAATAGGCTGCACGGGGAAAGTGAAGAGCAGCAAGAGCTTTCAGGGCTGGCAGCTTCCTGTGGGAGAAGGAGCAAGATTTCCCTTTCAGAAAGAGGCACTGCCGAGGACAGGCAGCATGAGCTGTAGCTCTGTGGGAAAGCACAGATCTGCAGGGCTGTTGTGCCTGTGAATAGGCTGCACGGGAAAGTGAAGAGCAGCAAGAGCTTTCAGGGCTGGCAGCTTCCTCGTGGGAGAAGGAGCCAATGTTTCCCTTTCAGAAGAGGCACTGCCGAGGACAGGCAGCATGAGCTGTAGCGTCTGTGGGAAAGCAAGATCCGCAGGGCTGTTGTGCCTGTGAAGAGGCTGCACGGGGAAGTGAAGAGCAGCAAGAGCTTTCAGGGCTGGCAGCTTCCTTGTGGGAGAAGGAGCCGAATGTTTCCTTTCAGAAGAGGCACTGCCGAGGACAGGCAGCATGAGCTGTAGCGTCTGTGGAAAGCACAGATCCGCAGGGCTGTTGTGCCTGTGAGAGGCTGCACGGGAAAGTGAAGAGCAGCAGAGCTTTCAGGGCTGCAGCTTCCTTGTGGGAGAAGGAGCCGATGTTTCCTTTCAGAAAGAGGCACTGCCGAGGACAGGCAGCATGAGCTGTAGCGTCTGTGGGAAAGCACAGATCCGCAGGGCTGTCGTGCCTGTGATAGGCTGCACGGGGAAAGTGAAGAGCAGCAAGAGCTTTCAGGGCTGGCAGCTTCCTTGTGGGAGAAGGAGCCGATGTTTCCCTTCAGAAGAGGCACTGCCGAGGACAGGCAGCATGAGCTGTAGCGTCTGTGGGAAGCACAGATCCGCAGGGCTGTTGTGCCTGTGAATAGGCTGCACGGGAAAGTGAGAGCAGCAAGAGCTTTCAGGGCTGGCAGCTTCCTTGTGGGAGAAGGAGTCGAATGTTTCCCTTTCAGAAGAGGCACTGCCGAGGACAGGCAGCATGAGCTGTAGCGTCTGTGGGAAAGCACAGATCCGCAGGGCTGTTGTGCCTGTGAATAGGCTGCACGGGAAAGGTGAAAAGCAGCAAGAGCTTTCAGGGCTGGCAGCTTCCTGTGGGAGAAGAGCCGATGTTTCCCTTTCAGAAAGAGGCACTGCCGAGGACAGGCAGCATGAGCTGTAGCGTCTGTGGGAAGCACAGATCCGCAGGGCTGTTGTGCCTGTGAAGAGGCTGCAGGGGAAGGTGAAGAGCAGCAAGAGCTTTCAGGGCTGGCAGCTCCTTGTGGGAGAAGGAGCCAGATGTTTCCTTTTCAGAAAGAGGCACTGCCGAGGACAGGCAGCATGAGCTGTAGCGTCTGTGGGAAGCACAGATCCGCAGGGCTGTTGTGCCTGTGAGAGGCTGCACGGGGAAGTGAAGAGCAGCAAGAGCTTTCAGGGCTGGCAGCTTCCTTGTGGGAGAAGGAGCCAAGGTTCCTTTCAGAAGAGGCACTGCCGAGGACAGGCAGCATGAGCTGTAGCGTCTGTGGGAAGCACAGATCGCAGGGCTGTTGTGCCTGTGAGAGGCTGCACGGGGAAGTGAAGAGCAGCAAGAGCTTTCAGGGCTGGCAGCTTCCCTGTGGGAGAAGGAGCCAGATGTTTCCCTTTCAGAAGAGGCACTGCCGAGGACAGGCAGCATGAGCTGTAGCGTCTGTGGGAAAGCACAGATCCGCAGGGCTGTTGTGCCTGTGAATAGGCTGCACGGGGAAGGTGAAAGCAGCAAGAGCTTTCAGGGCTGGCAGCTTCCTTGTGGGGAGAAGAGCCGAATGTTTCCCTTTCAGAAAGAGGCACTGCCGAGGACAGGCAGCATGAGCTGTAGCGTCTGTGGGAAGCACAGATCCGCAGGGCTGTTGTGCCTGTGAGAGGCTGCACGGGGAAGTGAAGAGCAGCAAGAGCTTTCAGGGCTGGCAGCTTCCTTGTGGGAGAAGGAGCCGATGTTTCCCTTTCGGAAGAGGCACTGCCGAGGACAGGCAGCATGAGCTGTAGCGTCTGTGGGAAAGCACAGATCCGCAGGGCTGTTGTGCCTGTGGAGAGGCTGCACGGGAAAGTGAAGAGCAGCAAGAGCTTTCAGGGCTGGCAGCTTCCTTGTGGGAGAAGGAGCCAATGTTCCCTTTCAGAAAGAGGCACTGCCGAGGACAGGCAGCATGAGCTGTAGCGTCTGTGGGAAGCAGAGATCCGCAGGGCTGTTGTGCCTGTGAGAGGCTGCACGGGAAAGTGAAGAGCAGCAAGAGCTTTCAGGGCTGGCAGCTTCCTTGTGGGAGAAGGAGCCGATGTTTCCCTTTCAGAAAGAGGCACTGCCGAGGACAGGCAGCATGAGCTGTAGCGTCTGTGGGAAAGCACAGATCCGCAGGGCTGTTGTGCCTGTGAGATAGGCTGCAGGGGAAGGTGAAGAGCAGCAAGAGCTTTCAGGGCTGGCAGCTTCCTTGTGGGAGAAGGAGCCGAATGTTCCCTTTCAGAAAGAGGCACTGCCGAGGACAGGCAGCATGAGCTGTAGCGTCTGTGGGAAAGCACAGATCCGCAGGGCTGTTGTGCCTGTGAAGAGGCTGCACGGGGAAGTAAGAGCAGCAAGAGCTTTCAGGGCTGGCAGCTTCCTTGTGGGAGAAGGAGCCGAATGTTTCCTTTCAGAAAGAGGCACTGCCGAGGACAGGCAGCATGAGCTGTAGCGTCTGTGGGAAGCAGATCCGCAGGGCTGTTGTGCCTGTGAGAGGCTGCATGGGGAAGTGAAGAGCAGCAAGAGCTTTCAGGGCTGGCAGCTTCCTTGTGGGAGAAGGAGCCGATGCTTCCCTTTCAGAAAGAGGCACTGCTGAGGACAGGCAGCATGAGCTGTAGCGTCTGTGGGAAGCACAGATCGCAGGGCTGTTGTGCCTGTGAAGAGGCTGCACGGGAAGGTGAAGAGCAGCAAGAGCTTTCAGGGCTGGCAGCTTCCTTGTGGGAGAAGGAGCCAGATGTTTCCTTTCAGAAAGAGGCACTGCCGAGGACAGGCAGCATGAGCTGTAGCGTCTGTGGGAAAGCAGATCCGCAGGGCTGTTGTGCCTGTGAAGAGGCTGCACGGGGAAGTGAAGAGCAGCAAGAGCTTTCAGGGCTGGCAGCTTCCTGTGGGAGAAGGAGCCAGATGTTTCCCTTTCGGAAGAGGCACTGCCGAGGACAGGCAGCATGAGCTGTAGCATCTGTGGGAAGCACAGATCCGCAGGGCTGTTGTGCCTGTGAAGAGGCTGCACGGGGAAGTGAAGAGCAGCAAGAGCTTTCAGGGCTGGCAGCTTCCTTGTGGGAGAAGGAGACAGCAGATGTTCCTTTCAGAAGAGGCACTGCCGAGGACAGGCAGCATGAGCTGTAGCGTACTGTGGGAAAGCACAGATCCGCAGGGCTGTTGTGCCTGTGAGAGGCTGCACGGGGAAGTGAAGAGCAGCAAGAGCTTTCAGGGCTGGCAGCTTCCTGTGGGAGAAGGAGCCGATGTTTCCCTTTCAGAAAGAGGCACTGCCGAGGACAGGCAGCATGAGCTGTAGCGTCTGTGGGAAAGCACAGATCCGCAGGGCTGTTGTGCCTGTGAATAGGCTGCACGGGGAAGTGAAGAGCAGCAAGAGCTTTCAGGGCTGGCAGCTTCCTTGTGGGAGAAGGAGCCGAATGTTTCCCTTTCAGAAGAGGCACTGCCGAGGACAGGCAGCATGAGCTGTAGCGTCTGTGGGAAGCACAGATCCGCAGGGCTGTTGTGCCTGTGAATAGGCTGCACGGGGAAAGTGAAGAGCAGCAGAGCTTTCAGGGCTGGCAGCTTCCTTGTGGGAGAAGGAGCCGAATGTCTCCCTTTCGGAAGAGGCACTGCCGAGGACAGGCAGCATGAGCTGTAGCGTCTGTGGGAAAGCACAGATCGCAGGGCTGTTGTGCCTGTGAATAGGCTGCACGGGAAGTGAAGAGCAGCAAGAGCTTTCAGGGCTGGCAGCTTCCTGTGGAGAAGGAGCCGATGTTTCCCTTTCAGAAAGAGGCACTGCCGAGGACAGGCAGCATGAGCTGTAGCGTCTGTGGGAAAGCACAGATCCGCAGGGCTGTTGTGCCTGTGAATAGGCTGCATGGGGAAGTGAAAGCAGCAAGAGCTTTCAGGGCTGGCAGCTTCCTTGTGGGAGAAGGAGCTGGATGTTTCCCTTTCAGAAGAGGCACTGCCGAGGACAGGCAGCATGAGCTGTAGCGTCTGTGGGAAAGCACAGATCCGCAGGGCTGTTGTGCCTGTGAGAGGCTGCACGGGGAAGTGAAGAGCAGCAAGAGCTTTCAGGGCTGGCAGCTTCCTTGTGGGAGAAGGAGCCGAATGTTTCCTTTCAGAAGAGGCACTGCCGAGGACAGGCAGCATGAGCTGTAGCGTCTGTGGGAAGCACAGATCCGCAGGGCTGTTGTGCCTGTGAAGAGGCTGCACGGGGAAGTGAAGAGCAGCAAGAGCTTTCAGGGCTGGCAGCTTCCTTGTGGGAGAAGGAGCCAATGTTGCCCTTTCGGAAAGAGGCACTGCCGAGGACAGGCAGCATGAGCTGTAGCGTCTGTGGGAAGCACAGATCCGCAGGGCTGTTGTGCCTGTGAATAGGCTGCACGGGGAAGTGAAGAGCAGCAAGAGCTTTCAGGGCTGGCAGCTTCCTTGTGGGAGAAGGAGCCAGATGTTGCCCTTTCAGAAGAGGCACTGCCGAGGACAGGCAGCATGAGCTGTAGCGTCTGTGGGAAAGCACAGATCCGCAGGGCTGTTGTGCCTGTGAATAGGCTGCACGGGGAAGGTGAAGAGCAGCAAGAGCTTTCAGGGCTGGCAGCTCCTTGTGGGAGAAGGAGCCGAATGTTTCCCTTTCAGAAAGAGGCACTGCCGAGGACAGGCAGCATGAGCTGTAGCGTCTGTGGGAAAGACAGATCCGCAGGGCTGTTGTGCCTGTGGATAGGCTGCACGGGGAAGTGAAGAGCAGCAAGAGCTTTCAGGGCTGGCAGCTTCCTTGTGGGAGAAGGAGCCGAATGTTTCCCTTTCAGAAGAGGCACTGCCGAGGACAGGCAGCATGAGCTGTAGCGTCTGTGGGAAGGCACAGATCCGCAGGGCTGTTGTGCCTGTGAATAGGCTGCACGGGGAAGTGAAGAGCAGCAAGAGCTTTCAGGGCTGGCAGCTTCCTTGTGGGAGAAGAGCCGAATGTTTCCTTTCAGAAAGAGGCACTGCCGAGGACAGGCAGCATGAGCTGTAGCGTCTGTGGGAAAGCACAGATCCGCAGGGCTGTTGTGCCTGTGAAGAGGCTGCACGGGGAAGTGAAGAGCAGCAAGAGCTTTCAGGGCTGGCAGCTTCCTTGTGGGAGAAGGAGCCGAATGTTTCCCTTCAGAAGAGGCACTGCCGAGGACAGGCAGCATGAGCTGTAGCGTCTGTGGGAAAGCACAGATCCGCAGGGCTGTTGTGCCTGTGAATAGGCTGCACGGGGAGGTGAAGAGCAGCAAGAGCTTTCAGGGCTGGCAGCTTCCTTGTGGGAGAAGGAGCCTGATGTTTCCTTTCAGAAGAGGCACTGCCGAGGACAGGCAGCATGAGCTGTAGCGTCTGTGGGAAGCACAGATCCGCAGGGCTGTTGTGCCTGTGAATAGGCTGCACGGGAAAGTGAAGAGCAGCAAGAGCTTTCAGGGCTGGCAGCTTCCTTGTGGGAGAAGGAGCCGAATGTTCCCTTTCAGAAGAGGCACTGCCGAGGACAGGCAGCATGAGCTGTAGCGTCTGTGGGAAAGCACAGATCCGCAGGGCTGTTGTGCCTGTGAATAGGCTGCACGGGGAAGTGAAGAGCAGCAAGAGCTTTCAGGGCTGGCAGCTTCCTTGTGGGAGAAGGAGCCGAATGTTTCCCTTTCAGAAGAGGCACTGCCGAGGACAGGCAGCATGAGCTGTAGCGTCTGTGGGAAAGCACAGATCCGCAGGGCTGTTGTGCCTGTGAATAGGCTGCACGGGAAAGTGAAGAGCAGCAAGAGCTTTCAGGGCTGGCAGCTTCCTTGTGGAGAAGGAGCCAGATGTTGCCTTTCAGAAGAGGCACTGCCGAGGACAGGCAGCATGAGCTGTGAGCGTCTGTGGGAAAGCACAGATCCGCAGGGCTGTTGTGCCTGTGAATAGGCTGCACGGGAAGGTGAAGAGCAGCAAGAGCTTTCAGGGCTGGCAGCTTCCTTGTGGGAGAAAGAGCCGATGTTTCCCTTTCAGAAAGAGGCACTGCCGAGGACAGGCAGCATGAGCTGTAGCGTCTGTGGGAAAGCACAGATCCGCAGGGCTGTTGTGCCTGTGAATAGGCTGCACGGGGAAGTGAAGAGCAGCAGAGCTTTCAGGGCTGGCAGCTTCCTTGTGGGAGAAGGAGCCAGATGTTCCCTTTCAGAAAGAGGCACTGCCGAGGACAGGCAGCATGAGCTGTAGCGTCTGTGGGAAAGCACAGATCCGCAGGGCTGTTGTGCTGTGATAGGCTGCACGGGAAGTGAAGAGCAGCAAGAGCTTTCAGGGCTGGCAGCTTCCTTGTGGGAGAAGGAGCCGAATGTTTCCCTTTCAGAAAGAGGCACTGCCGAGGACAGGCAGCATGAGCTGTAGCGTCTGTGGGAAAGCACAGATCCGCAGGGCTGTTGTGCCTGTGAATAGGCTGCACGGGGAAAGTGAAGAGCAGCAAGAGCTTTCAGGGCTGGCAGCTTCCTTGTGGGAGAAGGAGCCGATGTTTCCCTTTCAGAAAGAGGCACTGCCGAGGACAGGCAGCATGAGCTGTAGCGTCTGTGGGAAAGCACAGATCCGCAGGGCTGTTGTGCCTGTGAATAGGCTGCACGGGGAAGTGAAGAGCAGCAGAGCTTTCAGGGCTGGCAGCTTCCTTGTGGGAGAAGGAGCCAGATGTTTCCTTTCGGAAGAGGCACTGCCGAGGACAGGCAGCATGAGCTGTAGCGTCTGTGGAAAGCACAGATCCGCAGGGCTGTTGTGCCTGTGAATAGGCTGCACGGGGAAAGTGAAAGCAGCAAGAGCTTTCAGGGCTGGCAGCTTCCTTGTGGGAGAAGAGCCGAATGTTCCCTTTCAGAAAGAGGCACTGCCGAGGACAGGCAGCATGAGCTGTAGCGTCTGTGGGAAAGCACAGATCCGCAGGGCTGTTGTGCCTGTGAATAGGCTGCACGGGAAAGTGAAAAGCAGCAAGAGCTTTCAGGGCTGGCAGCTTCCTTGTGGGAGAAGGAGCCAGATGTTTCCTTTCAGAAGAGGCACTGCCGAGGACAGCAGCATGAGCTGTAGCGTCTGTGGGAAAGCACAGATCCGCAGGGCTGTTGTGCCTGTGAATAGGCTGCACGGGGAAGTGAAGAGCAGCAAGAGCTTTCAGGGCTGGCAGCTTCCTTGTGGGAGAAGGAGCCGAATGTTTCCCTTCAGAAAGAGGCACTGCCGAGGACAGGCAGCATGAGCTGTAGCGTCTGTGGGAAAGCACAGATCCGCAGGGCTGTTGTGCCTGTGAATAGGCTGCACGGGAAAGTGAAGAGCAGCAAGAGCTTTCAGGGCTGGCAGCTTCCTTGTGGGAGAAGGAGCCAGATGTTTCCCTTTCAGAAAGAGGCACTGCCGAGGACAGGCAGCATGAGCTGTAGCGTCTGTGGGAAGGCACAGATCCGCAGGGCTGTTGTGCCTGTGAGATAGGCTGCACGGGGAAGTGAAAGCAGCAAGAGCTTTCAGGGCTGGCAGCTTCCTTGTGGGAGAAGGAGCCAGATGTTTCCCTTTCAGAAGAGGCACTGCCGAGGACAGGCAGCATGAGCTGTAGCGTCTGTGGGAAGCACAGATCCGCAGGGCTGTTGTGCCTGTGAATAGGCTGCACGGGGAAGTGAAAGCAGCAAGAGCTTTCAGGGCTGGCAGCTTCCTTGTGGGAGAAGGAGCCGAATGTTTCCCTTTCAGAAGAGGCACTGCCGAGGACAGGCAGCATGAGCTGTAGCGTCTGTGGGAAGCACAGATCCGCAGGGCTGTTGTGCCTGTGAATAGGCTGCACGGGAAAGTGAAGAGCAGCAAGAGCTTTCAGGGCTGGCAGCTTCCTTGTGGGAGAAGGAGCCAGATGTTCCCTTTCAGAAGAGGCACTGCCGAGGACAGGCAGCATGAGCTGTAGCGTCTGTGGGAAGCACAGATCCGCAGGGCTGTTGTGCCTGTGAATAGGCTGCACGGGGAAGTGAAGAGCAGCAAGAGCTTTCAGGGCTGGCAGCTTCCTTGTGGGAGAAGGAGCCGAATGTTTCCCTTTCAGAAGAGGCACTGCCGAGGACAGGCAGCATGAGCTGTAGCGTCTGTGGGAAGCACAGATCCGCAGGGCTGTTGTGCCTGTGAATAGGCTGCACGGGAAGGTGAAGAGCAGCAAGAGCTTTCAGGGCTGGCAGCTTCCTTGTGGGAGAAGGAGCCAGATGTTTCCTTTCAGAAAGAGGCACTGCCGAGGACAGGCAGCATGAGCTGTAGCGTCTGTGGGAAGCACAGATCCGCAGGCTGTTGTGCCTGTGAATAGGCTGCACGGGAAAGTGAAGAGCAGCAAGAGCTTTCAGGGCTGGCAGCTTCCTGTGGGAGAAGGAGCCGATGTTTCCCTTTCAGAAGAGGCACTGCCGAGGACAGGCAGCATGAGCTGTAGCGTCTGTGGGAAAGCACAGATCCGCAGGGCTGTTGTGCCTGTGAATAGGCTGCACGGGAAGGTGAAGAGCAGCAAGAGCTTCAGGGCTGGCAGCTTCCTTGTGGGAGAAGGAGCCGATGTTTCCCTTTCAGAAGAGGCACTGCCGAGGACAGGCAGCATGAGCTGTAGCGTCTGTGGGAAAGCACAGATCCGCAGGGCTGTTGTGCCTGTGAATAGGCTGCACGGGAAAGTGAAGAGCAGCAAGAGCTTTCAGGGCTGGCAGCTCCTTGTGGGAGAAGAGCCAGATGTTTCCCTTTCAGAAAGAGGCACTGCCGAGGACAGGCAGCATGAGCTGTAGCGTCTGTGGGAAGCACAGATCCGCAGGGCTGTTGTGCCTGTGAATAGGCTGCACGGGAAAGTGAAGAGCAGCAAGAGCTTTCAGGGCTGGCAGCTTCCTTGTGGGAGAAGGAGCCGAATGTTTCCCTTTCAGAAAGAGGCACTGCCGAGGACAGCAGCATGAGCTGTAGCGTCTGTGGGAAAGCACAGATCCGCAGGCTGTTGTGCCTGTGAATAGGCTGCACGGGAAAGTGAAGAGCAGCAAGAGCTTTCAGGGCTGGCAGCTTCCTTGTGGGAGAGAAGCCGATGTTTCCCTTTCAGAAGAGGCACTGCCGAGGACAGGCAGCATGAGCTGTAGCGTCTGTGGGAAAGCACAGATCCGCAGGGCTGTTGTGCCTGTGAATAGGCTGCACGGGAAAGTGAGAGCAGCAAGAGCTTTCAGGGCTGGCAGCTTCCTTGTGGGAGAAGGAGCCGATGTTTCCCTTTCAGAAAGAGGCACTGCCGAGGACAGGCAGCATGAGCTGTAGCGTCTGTGGGAAAGCACAGATCCGCAGGGCTGTTGTGCCTGTGAATAGGCTGCACGGGAAAGTGAAGAGCAGCAAGAGCTTTCAGGGCTGGCAGCTTCCTTGTGGGAGAAGGAGCCGAATGTTTCCCTTTCAGAAAGAGGCACTGCCGAGGACAGGCAGCATGAGCTGTAGCGTCTGTGGGAAAGCACAGATCCGCAGGGCTGTTGTGCCTGTGAATAGGCTGCACGGGGAGAGTGAAGAGCAGCAAGAGCTTTCAGGGCTGGCAGCTTCCTTGTGGGAGAAGGAGCCGATGTTTCCCTTTCAGAAGAGGCACTGCCGAGGACAGGCAGCATGAGCTGTAGCGTCTGTGGGAAGCACAGATCCGCAGGGCTGTTGTGCCTGTGAAGAGGCTGCACGGGGAAGTGAAGAGCAGCAAGAGCTTTCAGGGCTGGCAGCTCCTTGTGGGAGAAGGAGCCGAATGTTTGCCCTTTCAGAAGAGGCACTGCCGAGGACAGCAGCATGAGCTGTAGCGTCTGTGGGAAAGCACAGATCCGCAGGGCTGTTGTGCCTGTGAATAGGCTGCACGGGGAAGGTGAAGAGCAGCAGAGCTTTCAGGGCTGGCAGCTTCCTTGTGGGAGAAGGAGCCAGATGTTTCCTTTCAGAAGAGGCACTGCCGAGGACAGGCAGCATGAGCTGTAGCGTCTGTGGGAAAGCACAGATCCGCAGGGCTGTTGTGCCTGTGAATAGGCTGCACGGGAAAGTGAAGAGCAGCAAGAGCTTTCAGGGCTGGCAGCTTCCTTGTGGGAGAAGGAGCCGAATGTTTGCCTTTCAGAAAGAGGCACTGCCGAGGACAGGCAGCATGAGCTGTAGCGTCTGTGGGAAAGCACAGATCCGCAGGGCTGTTGTGCCTGTGAATAGGCTGCACGGGAAAGTGAAGAGCAGCAAGAGCTTTCAGGGCTGGCAGCTTCCTTGTGGGAGAAGGAGCCGAATGTTTCCCTTTCAGAAGAGGCACTGCCGAGGACAGCAGCATGAGCTGTAGCGTCTGTGGGAAAGCACAGATCCGCAGGGCTGTTGTGCCTGTGAATAGGCTGCACGGGGAAGGTGAAGAGCAGCAAGAGCTTTCAGGGCTGGCAGCTTCCTTGTGGGAGAAGGAGCCAGATGTTTCCCTTTCGGAAAGAGGCACTGCCGAGGACAGGCAGCATGAGCTGTAGCGTCTGTGGGAAAGCACAGATCCGCAGGGCTGTTGTGCCTGTGAATAGGCTGCACGGGGAAAGTGAAGAGCAGCAAGAGCTTTCAGGGCTGGCAGCTTCCTTGTGGGAGAAGGAGCCGAATGTTCCCTTTCAGAAGAGGCACTGCCGAGGACAGGCAGCATGAGCTGTAGCGTCTGTGGGAAGGCACAGATCCGCAGGGCTGTTGTGCCTGTGAATAGGCTGCACGGGAAAGTGAAGAGCAGCAAGAGCTTCAGGGCTGGCAGCTTCCTTGTGGGAGAAGGAGCCGATGTTTCCCTTTCAGAAAGAGGCACTGCCGAGGACAGGCAGCATGAGCTGTAGCGTCTGTGGGAAAGCACAGATCCGCAGGGCTGTTGTGCCTGTGAATAGGCTGCACGGGAAAGTGAAGAGCAGCAAGAGCTTTCAGGGCTGGCAGCTTCCTTGTGGGAGAAGGAGCCAGATGTTTCCCTTTCAGAAGAGGCACTGCCGAGGACAGGCAGCATGAGCTGTAGCGTCTGTGGGAAGCACAGATCCGCAGGGCTGTTGTGCCTGTGAATAGGCTGCACGGGAAGGTGAAGAGCAGCAAGAGCTTTCAGGGCTGGCAGCTTCCTTGTGGGAGAAGAGCCAGATGTTTCCCTTTCGGAAGAGGCACTGCCGAGGACAGGCAGCATGAGCTGTAGCGTCTGTGGGAAAGCACAGATCCGCAGGGCTGTTGTGCCTGTGAATAGGCTGCACGGGAAGGTGAAGAGCAGCAAGAGCTTTCAGGGCTGGCAGCTTCCTTGTGGGAGAAGAGCCAGATGTTTCCCTTTCAGAAGAGGCACTGCCGAGGACAGGCAGCATGAGCTGTAGCGTCTGTGGGAAGGCACAGATCCGCAGGGCTGTTGTGCCTGTGAATAGGCTGCACGGGAAGGTGAAGAGCAGCAAGAGCTTTCAGGGCTGGCAGCTTCCTTGTGGGAGAAGAGCCGATGTTTCCCTTTCAGAAAGAGGCACTGCCGAGGACAGGCAGCATGAGCTGTAGCGTCTGTGGGAAAGCACAGATCCGCAGGGCTGTTGTGCCTGTGAATAGGCTGCACGGGAAGGTGAAGAGCAGCAAGAGCTTTCAGGGCTGGCAGCTTCCTTGTGGGAGAAGAGCCAGATGTTTCCCTTTCAGAAAGAGGCACTGCCGAGGACAGGCAGCATGAGCTGTAGCGTCTGTGGGAAGGCACAGATCCGCAGGGCTGTTGTGCCTGTGAATAGGCTGCACGGGGAAAGTGAAGAGCAGCAGAGAGCTTTCAGGGCTGGCAGCTTCCTTGTGGGAGAAGGAGCCGATGTTTCCCTTTCAGAAAGAGGCACTGCCGAGGACAGGCAGCATGAGCTGTAGCGTCTGTGGGAAAGCACAGATCCGCAGGGCTGTTGTGCCTGTGAATAGGCTGCACGGGGAAGGTGAAGAGCAGCAAGAGCTTTCAGGGCTGGCAGCTTCCTTGTGGGAGAAGGAGCCGGATGTTTCCCTTTCAGAAAGAGGCACTGCCGAGGACAGGCAGCATGAGCTGTAGCGTCTGTGGGAGAGCACAGATCCGCAGGGCTGTTGTGCCTGTGAATAGGCTGCACGGGGAAGTGAAGAGCAGCAAGAGCTTCAGGGCTGGCAGCTTCCTTGTGGGAGAAGGAGCCGAATGTTTCCCTTTCAGAAGAGGCACTGCCGAGGACAGGCAGCATGAGCTGTAGCGTCTGTGGGAAAGCACAGATCCGCAGGGCTGTTGTGCCTGTGAATAGGCTGCACGGGAAGGTGAAAGCAGCAAGAGCTTTCAGGGCTGGCAGCTTCCTTGTGGGAGAAGGAGCCAGATGTTTCCTTTCAGAAGAGGCACTGCCGAGGACAGGCAGCATGAGCTGTAGCGTCTGTGGGAAGCACAGATCCGCAGGGCTGTTGTGCCTGTGGATAGGCTGCACGGGAAGGTGAAGAGCAGCAAGAGCTTCAGGGCTGGCAGCTTCCTTGTGGAGAGAGAGCCGATGTTTGCCTTTCAGGAAGAGGCACTGCCGAGGACAGGCAGCATGAGCTGTAGCGTCTGTGGGAAGCACAGATCCGCAGGGCTGTTGTGCCTGTGAATAGGCTGCACGGGAAAGTGAAGAGCAGCAAGAGCTTTCAGGGCTGGCAGCTTCCTTGTGGGAGAAGAGCCGATGTTTCCCTTTCAGAAAGAGGCACTGCCGAGGACAGGCAGCATGAGCTGTAGCGTCTGTGGGAAGCACAGATCCGCAGGGCTGTTCTGCCTGTGAATAGGCTGCACGGGGAAAGTGAAGAGCAGCAAGAGCTTTCAGGGCTGGCAGCTTCCTTGTGGGAGAAGGAGCCGAATGTTTCCCTTTCAGAAAGAGGCACTGCCGAGGACAGGCAGCATGAGCTGTAGCGTCTGTGGGAAGCACAGATCCGCAGGGCTGTTGTGCCTGTGAATAGGCTGCACGGGAAGGTGAAGAGCAGCAAGAGCTTTCAGGCTGGCAGCTTCCTTGTGGGAGAAGGAGCCGAATGTTTCCTTTCGGAAGAGGCACTGCCGAGGACAGCAGCATGAGCTGTAGCGTCTGTGGGAAAGCACAGATCCGCAGGGCTGTTCTGCCTGTGAATAGGCTGCACGGGAAGGTGAAGAGCAGCAAGAGCTTTCAGGGCTGGCAGCTTCCTTGTGGGAGAAGGAGCCGATGTTTCCCTTTCAGAAAGAGGCACTGCCGAGGACAGGCAGCATGAGCTGTCAGCGTCTGTGGGAAAGCACAGATCCGCAGGCTGTTGTGCCTGTGAATAGGCTGCACGGGAAAGTGAAGAGCAGCAAGAGCTTCAGGGCTGGCAGCTTCCTTGTGGGAGAAGGAGCCGAATGTTTCCCTTTCGGAAGAGGCACTGCCGAGGACAGGCAGCATGAGCTGTAGCGTCTGTGGGAAAGCACAGATCCGCAGGCTGTTGTGCCTGTGGATAGGCTGCACGGGGAAGTGAAGAGCAGCAAGAGCTTTCAGGGCTGGCAGCTTCCTTGTGGGAGAAGAGCTGAATGTTTCCCTTTCGGAAGAGGCACTGCCGAGGACAGCAGCATGAGCTGTAGCGTCTGTGGGAAAGCACAGATCCGCAGGGCTGTTCTGCCTGTGAATAGGCTGCACGGGGAAGTGAAGAGCAGCAAGAGCTTTCAGGGCTGGCAGCTTCCTTGTGGGAGAAGGAGCCGGATGTTTCCCTTTCGAGAAGAGGCACTGCCGAGGACAGCAGCAGCATGAGCTGTAGCGTCTGTGGGAAAGCACAGATCCGCAGGGCTGTTGTGCCTGTGAATAGGCTGGCAGGGGAAGGTGAAGAGCAGCAAGAGCTTTCAGGGCTGGCAGCTTCCTTGTGGGAGAAGAGCCGAATGTTTCCCTTTCAGAAAGAGGCACTGCCGAGGACAGCAGCATGAGCTGTAGCGTCTGTGGGAAGGCACAGATCCGCAGGCTGTTGTGCCTGTGAATAGGCTGCACGGGAAGGTGAAGAGCAGCAGAGAGCTTTCAGGGCTGGCAGCTTCCTTGTGGGAGAAGAGCCGAATGTTCCCTTTCAGAAGAGGCACTGCCGAGGACAGGCAGCATGAGCTGTAGCGTCTGTGGGAAAGCACAGATCCGCAGGCTGTTGTGCCTGTGAATAGGCTGCACGGGAAGGTGAAGAGCAGCAAGAGCTTTCAGGGCTGGCAGCTTCCTTGTGGGAGAAGGAGCCAGATGTTCCCTTTCAGAAGAGGCACTGCCGAGGACAGGCAGCATGAGCTGTAGCGTCTGTGGGAAAGCACAGATCCGCAGGGCTGTTGTGCCTGTGAATAGGCTGCAGGGAAGGTGAAGAGCAGCAGAGCTTTCAGGGCTGGCAGCTTCCTTGTGGGAGAAGGAGCCGATATTTGCCTTTCAGAAGAGGCACTGCCGAGGACAGGCAGCATGAGCTGTAGCGTCTGTGGGAAAGCACAGATCCGCAGGGCTGTTGTGCCTGTGGATAGGCTGCACGGGGAAGGTGAAGAGCAGCAAGAGCTTCAGGGCTGGCAGCTCCTTGTGGGAGAAAGAGCCGATGTTCCCTTCAGAAAGAGGCACTGCCGAAGGACAGCAGCATGAGCTGTAGCGTCTGTGGGAAGCACAGATCCGCAGGGCTGTTGTGCCTGTGGATAGGCTGCACAGGGAAAGTGAAGAGCAGCAAGAGCTTTCAGGGCTGGCAGCTTCCTTGTGGGAGAAGGAGCAAATGTTTGCCTTTCAGAAAGAGGCACTGCCGAGGACAGGCAGCATGAGCTGTAGCGTCTGTGGGAAAGCACAGATCCGCAGGCTGTTGTGCCTGTGAATAGGCTGCACGGGGAAGTGAAGAGCAGCAAGAGCTTTCAGGGCTGGCAGCTTCCTTGTGGGAGAAGGAGCCGAATGTTCCCTTCAGAAAGAGGCACTGCCGAGGACAGGCAGCATGAGCTGTAGCGTCTGTGGGAAAGCACAGATCCGCAGGGCTGTTGTGCCTGTGAATAGGCTGCACGGGAAAGTGAAGAGCAGCAAGAGCTTTCAGGGCTGGCAGCTCCTTGTGGGAGAAGGAGCCAGATGTTTCCCTTTCAGAAAGAGGCACTGCCAAGGACAGGCAGCATGAGCTGTCAGCGTCTGTGGGAAGCACAGATCCGCAGGCTGTTGTGCCTGTGAATAGGCTGCACGGGGAAGTGAAGAGCAGCAAGAGCTTTCAGGGCTGGCAGCTTCCTTGTGGGAGAAGGAGCCAGATGTTCCCTTTCAGAAAGAGGCACTGCCGAGGACAGGCAGCATGAGCTGTAGCGTCTGTGGGAAAGCACAGATCCGCAGGCTGTTTGCCTGTGAATAGGCTGCACGGGGAAGGTGAAGAGCAGCAAGAGCTTTCAGGGCTGGCAGCTTCCTTGTGGGAGAAGGAGCCAGATGTTTCCCTTTCAGAAGAGGCACTGCCGAGGACAGCAGCATGAGCTGTAGCGTCTGTGGGAAGCACAGATCCGCAGGGCTGTTGTGCCTGTGAATAGGCTGCACGGGGAAGTGAAGAGCAGCAAGAGCTTTCAGGGCTGGCAGCTTCCTTGTGGGAGAAGGAGCCGAATGTTTCCCTTTCAGAAAGAGGCACTGCCGAGGACAGGCAGCATGAGCTGTAGCGTCTGTGGGAAAGCACAGATCCGCAGGGCTGTTGTGCCTGTGAATAGGCTGCACGGGGAAGGTGAAGAGCAGCAGAGCTTCAGGGCTGGCAGCTCCTTGTGGGAGAAGGAGCCAGATGTTTCCCTTTCAGAAAGAGGCACTGCCGAGGACAGGCAGCATGAGCTGTAGCGTCTGTGGGAAAGCACAGATCCGCAGGGCTGTTGTGCCTGTGGATAGGCTGCACGGGAAGGTGAAGAGCAGCAAGAGCTTTCAGGGCTGGCAGCTTCCTTGTGGGAGAAGGAGCCGATGTTTGCCTTTCAGAAAGAGGCACTGCCGAGGACAGGCAGCATGAGCTGTAGCGTCTGTGGGAAGGCACAGATCCGCAGGGCTGTTGTGCCTGTGAATAGGCTGCACAGGGAAGTGAAGACAGCAGAGAGCTTTCAGGGCTGGCAGCTTCCTTGTGGGAGAAGGAGCCGAATGTTTCCTTTCAGAAGAGGCACTGCCGAGGACAGGCAGCATGAGCTGTAGCGTCTGTGGGAAGGCACAGATCCGCAGGCTGTTGTGCCTGTGAATAGGCTGCACGGGGAAGTGAAGAGCAGCAAGAGCTTTCAGGGCTGGCAGCTTCCTTGTGGGAGAGAGAGCAGATGTTTCCCTTTCAGAAAGAGGCACTGCCGAGGACAGGCAGCATGAGCTGTAGCGTCTGTGGGAAGCACAGATCCGCAGGGCTGTTCTGCCTGTGAATAGGCTGCACGGGAAAGTGAAAGCAGCAAGAGCTTCAGGGCTGGCAGCTTCCTTGTGGGAGAAGGAGCCGAATGTTTCCCTTTCAGAAAGAGGCACTGCCGAGGACAGGCAGCATGAGCTGTAGCGTCTGTGGGAAAGCACAGATCCGCAGGGCTGTTGTGCCTGTGAATAGGCTGCACGGGAAGGTGAAGAGCAGCAAGAGCTTTCAGGGCTGGCAGCTTCCTTGTGGGAGAAGAGCCGGATGTTTCCCTTTCAGAAAGAGGCACTGCCGAGGACAGCAGCATGAGCTGTAGCGTCTGTGGGAAGCACAGATCCGCAGGGCTGTTGTGCCTGTGAATAGGCTGCACGGGGAAGTGAAGAGCAGCAAGAGCTTTCAGGGCTGGCAGCTTCCTTGTGGGAGAAGGAGCCGATGTTCCCTTTCAGAAAGAGGCACTGCCGAGGACAGGCAGCATGAGCTGTAGCGTCTGTGGGAAGCACAGATCCGCAGGGCTGTTGTGCCTGTGAATAGGCTGCACGGGAAGGTGAAGAGCAGCAAGAGCTTCAGGGCTGGCAGCTTCCTTGTGGGAGAAGAGCCGAATGTTTCCCTTTCAGAAAGAGGCACTGCCGAGGACAGGCAGCATGAGCTGTCAGCGTCTGTGGGAAAGCACAGATCCGCAGGGCTGTTGTGCCTGTGAATAGGCTGCACGGGAAGGTGAAGAGCAGCAAGAGCTTCAGGGCTGGCAGCTTCCTTGTGGGAGAAGGAGCCGAATGTTTCCCTTTCAGAAAGAGGCACTGCCGAGGACAGCAGCATGAGCTGTAGCGTCTGTGGGAAGCACAGATCCGCAGGCTGTTGTGCCTGTGAATAGGCTGCACGGGAAGGTGAAGAGCAGCAAGAGCTTTCAGGGCTGGCAGCTTCCTTGTGGGAGAAGAGCCAGATGTTTCCCTTTCAGAAAGAGGCACTGCCGAGGACAGGCAGCATGAGCTGTAGCGTCTGTGGGAAAGCACAGATCCGCAGGGCTGTTGTGCCTGTGGATAGGCTGCACGGGGAAGTGAAAGCAGCAAGAGCTTCAGGCTGGCAGCTTCCTTGTGGGAGAAGGAGCCGAATGTTTCCCTTTCAGAAGAGGCACTGCCGAGGACAGGCAGCATGAGCTGTAGCGTCTGTGGGAAGCACAGATCCGCAGGGCTGTTGTGCCTGTGAATAGGCTGCACAGGGAAGTGAAGAGCAGCAAGAGCTTTCAGGGCTGGCAGCTTCCTGTGGGAGAAGGAGCCAGATGTTTCCCTTTCGGAAAGAGGCACTGCCGAGGACAGGCAGCATGAGCTGTAGCGTCTGTGGGAAAGCACAGATCCGCAGGGCTGTTGTGCCTGTGAATAGGCTGCACGGGAAGGTGAAGAGCAGCAAGAGCTTTCAGGGCTGGCAGCTTCCTTGTGGGAGAAGAGCCGATATTTGCCTTTCAGAAGAGGCACTGCCGAGGACAGCAGCATGAGCTGTAGCGTCTGTGGGAAAGCACAGATCCGCAGGGCTGTTGTGCCTGTGAATAGGCTGCACGGGAAGGTGAAGAGCAGCAAGAGCTTCAGGGCTGACAGCTTCCTTGTGGGAGAGAGAGCCGAATGTTTCCCTTTCAGAAGAGGCACTGCCGAGGACAGCAGCATGAGCTGTAGCGTCTGTGGGAAGCACAGATCCACAGGCTGTTGTGCCTGTGAATAGGCTGCACGGGGAAGGTGAAGAGCAGCAAGAGCTTCAGGGCTGGCAGCTTCCTTGTGGGAGAAGGAGCCGAATGTTTCCCTTTCAGAAAGAGGCACTGCCGAGGACAGCAGCATGAGCTGTAGCGTCTGTGGGAAGCACAGATCCGCAGGGCTGTTGTGCCTGTGAATAGGCTGCACGGGAAAGTGAAGAGCAGCAAGAGCTTTCAGGGCTGGCAGCTTCCTTGTGGGAGAAGGAGCCGAATGTTTGCCTTTCAGAAGAGGCACTGCCGAGGACAGGCAGCATGAGCTGTAGCGTCTGTGGGAAAGCACAGATCCGCAGGGCTGTTGTGCCTGTGAATAGGCTGCACGGGGAAGTGAAGAGCAGCAAGAGCTTTCAGGGCTGCAGCTTCCTTGTGGGAGAAGGAGCCAGATGTTTCCCTTTCAGAAGAGGCACTGCCGAGGACAGGCAGCATGAGCTGTAGCGTCTGTGGAAAGCACAGATCCGCAGGGCTGTTGTGCCTGTGAATAGGCTGCACGGGGAAGGTGAAGAGCAGCAAGAGCTTTCAGGGCTGGCAGCTTCCTTGTGGGAGAAGGAGCCGATGTTTCCCTTTCAGAAAGAGGCACTGCCAAGGACAGCAGCATGAGCTGTAGCGTCTGTGGGAAAGCACAGATCCGCAGGGCTGTTGTGCCTGTGAATAGGCTGCACGGGGAAGGTGAAGAGCAGCAAGAGCTTTCAGGGCTGGCAGCTTCCTTGTGGGAGAAGGAGCCGAATGTTTGCCTTTCAGAAAGAGGCACTGCCGAGGACAGGCAGCATGAGCTGTAGCGTCTGTGGGAAGCACAGATCCGCAGGCTGTTGTGCCTGTGAATAGGCTGCACGGGGAAAGTGAAAGCAGCAAGAGCTTTCAGGGCTGGCAGCTTCCTTGTGGAGAAGGAGCCGAATGTTTCCCTTTCAGAAAGAGCACTGCCGAGGACAGGCAGCATGAGCTGTGAGCGTCTGTGGGAGAGCACAGATCCGCAGGCTGTTGTGCCTGTGGATAGGCTGCACGGGAAAGTGAAGAGCAGCAGAGAGCTTTCAGGGCTGGCAGCTTCCTTGTGGGAGAAGGAGCCAGATGTTTGCCTTTCAGAAAGAGGCACTGCCGAGGACAGGCAGCATGAGCTGTAGCGTCTGTGGGAAAGCACAGATCCGCAGGGCTGTTGTGCCTGTGAATAGGCTGCACGGGGAGGTGAAGAGCAGCAAGAGCTTTCAGGGCTGGCAGCTTCCTTGTGGGAGAAGGAGCCGAATGTTTCCCTTTCAGAAAGAGGCACTGCCGAGGACAGCAGCATGAGCTGTAGCGTCTGTGGGAAAGCACAGATCCGCAGGGCTGTTGTGCCTGTGAATAGGCTGCACGGGAAGGTGAAGAGCAGCAAGAGCTTTCAGGGCTGGCAGCTTCCTTGTGGGAGGAGAGCCGATGTTTCCCTTCAGAAAGAGGCACTGCCGAGGACAGGCAGCATGAGCTGTCAGCGTCTGTGGGAAAGCACAGATCCGCAGGGCTGTTGTGCCTGTGAGATAGGCTGCACGGGAAGGTGAAGAGCAGCAAGAGCTTTCAGGGCTGGCAGCTTCCTTGTGGGAGAAGGAGCCGAATGTTTCCTTTCAGAAAGAGGCACTGCCGAGGACAGGCAGCATGAGCTGTAGCGTCTGTGGGAAGCACAGATCCGCAGGGCTGTTGTGCCTGTGAATAGGCTGCACGGGGAAGGTGAAGAGCAGCAAGAGCTTTCAGGGCTGGCAGCTTCCTTGTGGGAGAAGGAGCCAATGTTTCCCTTTCAGAAGAGGCACTGCCGAGGACAGGCAGCATGAGCTGTAGCGTCTGTGGGAAAGCACAGATCCGCAGGGCTGTTGTGCCTGTGAGATAGGCTGCACGGGGAAAGTGAAAGCAGCAGAGAGCTTTCAGGGCTGGCAGCTTCCTTGTGGGAGAAGAGAGCCAGATGTTTCCTTTCGGAAAGAGGCACTGCCGAGGACAGCAGCATGAGCTGTAGCGTCTGTGGGAAGCACAGATCCGCAGGGCTGTTGTGCCTGTGAATAGGCTGCACGGGAAAGTGAAGAGCAGCAAGAGCTTTCAGGGCTGGCAGCTTCCTTGTGGGAGAAGGAGCCGATGTTTCCCTTTCAGAAAGAGGCACTGCCGAGGACAGGCAGCATGAGCTGTAGCGTCTGTGGGAAAGCACAGATCCGCAGGGCTGTTGTGCCTGTGAATAGGCTGCACGGGGAAGTGAAGAGCAGCAAGAGCTTTCAGGGCTGGCAGCTTCCTTGTGGGAGAAGGAGCCGAATGTTTCCCTTTCAGAAGAGGCACTGCCGAGGACAGCAGCATGAGCTGTAGCGTCTGTGGGAAGCACAGATCCGCAGGGCTGTTGTGCCTGTGAATAGGCTGCACGGGGAAGTGAGAGCAGCAAGAGCTTTCAGGGCTGGCAGCTTCCTTGTGGGAGAGGAGCCGAATGTTTCCCTTTCAGAAGAGGCACTGCCAAGGACAGCAGCATGAGCTGTAGCGTCTGTGGGAAAGCACAGATCCAGCAGGCTGTTGTGCCTGTGAATAGGCTGCACGGGAAGTGAAGAGCAGCAGAGCTTCAGGGCTGGCAGCTTCCTTGTGGGAGAAGGAGCCGAAGGTTTACCTTTCAGAAGAGGCACTGCCGAGGACAGGCAGCATGAGCTGTAGCGTCTGTGGGAAAGCACAGATCCGCAGGCTGTTGTGCCTGTGAATAGGCTGCACAGGGAAGTGAAGAGCAGCAAGAGCTTTCAGGGCTGGCAGCTTCCTTGTGGGAGAAGAGCCCAGATGCTTCCCTTTCAGAAGAGGCACTGCCAAGGACAGGCAGCATGAGCTGTAGCGTCTGTGGGAAAGCACAGATCCGCAGGGCTGTTGTGCCTGTGAATAGGCTGCACAGGGAAAGTGAAGAGCAGCAAGAGCTTTCAGGGCTGGCAGCTTCCTTGTGGGAGAAGAGAGCCGATGTTTCCTTTCAGAAGAGGCACTGCCGAGGACAGCAGCATGAGCTGTAGCGTCTGTGGGAAGGCACAGATCCGCAGGCTGTTGTGCCTGTGAATAGGCTGCACGGGAAGGTGAAAGAGCAGCAAGAGCTTTCAGGGCTGACAGCTTCCTGTGGGAGAAGGAGCAGAATGTCCCTTTCAGAAGAGGCACTGCCGAGGACAGGCAGCATGAGCTGTAGCGTCTGTGGGAAGCACAGATCCGCAGGCTGTTGTGCCTGTGAATAGGCTGCACGGGAAAGTGAAGAGCAGCAAGAGCTTTCAGGGCTGGCAGCTTCCTTGTGGGAGAAAGAGCCGAATGTTTGCCTTTCAGAAGAGGCACTGCCGAGGACAGCAGCATGAGCTGTAGCGTCTGTGGGAAGGCACAGATCCGCAGGGCTGTTGTGCCTGTGAATAGGCTCACGGGAAGGTGAAGAGCAGCAGAGAGCTTCAGGCTAGCAGCTTCCTGTGGGAGAAGAGCCAGATGTTTCCCTTTCGGAAGAGGCACTGCCAAGGACAGGCAGCATGAGCTGTAGCGTCTGTGGGAGGCACAGATCCGCAGGCTGTTTGCCTGTGAATAGGCTGCACGGGGAAGTGAAGACAGCAGAGGCTTCAGGGCTGGCAGCTTCCTGTGGGAGAAAGAGCCGGATGTTCCCTTTCAGAGAGGGCACTGCCGAGGACAGGCAGCATGAGCTGTAGCGTCTGTGGGAAGCACAGATCCGCAGGGCTGTTGTGCCTGTGAGATAGGCTGCACGGGAAGGTGAAGAGCAGCAAGAGCTTTCAGGCTGGCAGCTTCCTTGTGGGAAAGGAGCCGATGTTTCCTTTCGAAAGAGGCACTGCCGAGGACAGCAGCATGAGCTGTAGCGTCTGTGGGAAGCACAGATCCGCAGGCTGTTCTGCCTGTGAATGGCTGCACAGGGAAGTGAAGAGCAGCAAGAGCTTTCAGGCTGGCAGCTCCTTGTGGGAGAGAAGCCGGATGTTTCCCTTTCAGAGAGAGCACTGCCGAGACAGGCAGCATGAGCTGTAGCGTCTGTGGGAAGCACAGATCCGCAGGCTGTTGTGCCTGTGGATAGGCTGCACGGGGAGGTGAAGAGCAGCAAGAGCTTTCAGGGCTGGCAGCTTCCTTGTGGGAGAAGGAGCCAAGATGTTTCCTTTCGAAAGAGGCACTGCCAAGGACAGGCAGCATGAGCTGTAGCGTTCTGTGGAAAGCACAGATCCGCAGGGCTGTTGTGCCTGTGGATGGGCTCACGGGGAAGTGAAGAGCAGCAGAGCTTTCAGGGCTGGCAGCTTCCTTGTGGGAGAGGAGCCGGATGTTTCCCTTTCAGAAAGAGGCACTGCCGAGGACAGCAGCATGAGCTGTAGCGTCTGTGGAAAGCACAGATCCGCAGGGCTGTTGTGCCTGTGAATGAGGCTGCACAGGGAAAGTGAAGAGCAGCAAGAGCTTTCAGGGCTGGCAGCTTCCTGTGGGAGAAAGGAGCCAATGTTCCCTTTTCAGAAAGAGGCACTGCCGAGGA
>JAZGTQ010000329.1:0-23956 GCA_037953605.1 Necrosyrtes monachus
AAGCAGCAAGAGCTTTCAGGGCTGGCAGCTTCCTTGTGGGAGAAGGAGCCGAATGTTTCCCTTTCAGAAAGAGGCACTGCCGAGGACAGGCATCATGAGCTGTAGCGTCTGTGGGAAAGCACAGATCCGCAGGGCTGTTGTGCCTGTGAATAGGCTGCACGGGGAAAGTGAAAAGCAGCAAGAGCTTTCAGGGCTGGCAGCTTCCTTGTGGGAGAAGGAACCCAATATTTGTCATTTCGGAAAGAGACACTGCGAGGACAGGCAGCATGAGCAGTAGCGTCTGTGGGAAAGCACAGATCCTCAGGGCTGTTGTGCCTGTGAATAGGCTGCACGGGGAAAGTGAAGAGCAGCAAGAGCTTTCAGGGCTGGCAGCTTCCTTGTGGGAGAAGGAGCCGAATGTTTCCCTTTCAGAAAGAGGCACTGCCGAGGACAGGCAGCATGAGCTGTAGCGTCTGTGGGAAAGCACAGATCCTCAGGGCTGTTGTGCCTGTGAATAGGCTGCACGGGGAAAGTGAAGAGCAGCAAGAGCTTTCAGGGCTGGCAGCTTCCTTGTGGGAGAAGGAGACGAATGTTTCCCTTTCAGAAAGAGACACTGCTGAGGACAGGCAGCATGAGCTGTAGCGTCTGTGGGAAAGCACAGATCCGCAGGGCTGTTGTGCCTGTGAATAGGCTGCACGGGGAAAGTGAAAAGCAGCAAGAGCTTTCAGGGCTGGCAGCTTCCTTGTGGGAGAAGGAACCGAATGTTTCCCTTTCAGAAAGAGGCACTGCCGAGCACAGGCATCATGAGCAGTAGCGTCTGTGGGAAAGCACAGACCGGCAGGGCTGTTGTGCCTGTGAATAGGCTGCACGGGGAAAGTGAAAAGCAGCAAGAGCTTTCAGTGCTGGCAGCTTCCTTGTGGGAGAACGAGTCTTGTGTTTCCTTTTCGGAAAGGTGCTCATCCGAGCACAGGCAGCATGAGCTGTAGCGTCTGTGGGAAAGCACAGATCCGCAGGGCTGTTGTGCCTGTGAACAGGCTGCACGGGGAAAGTGAAAAGCAGCAAGAGCTTTCAGTGCTGGCAGCTTCCTTGTGGGAGAACGAGTCTTGTGTTTCCTTTTCGGAAAGGTGCTCATCCGAGCACAGGCAGCATGAGCTGTAGCGTCTGTGGGAAAGCACAGATCCGCAGGGCTGTTGTGCCTGTGAACAGGCTGCACGGGGAAAGTCAAAAACAGCAAAAGCTTTCAGGGCTGGCAGCTTCCTTGTGGGAGAAGGAGCCCAATATTTGCCATTTCGGAAAGAGGCACTGCCGAGGACAGGCAGCATGAGCTGTAGCGTCTGTGGGAAAGCACAGATCCGCAGGGCTGTTGTGCCTGTGAACAGGCTGCACGGGGAAAGTCAAAAACAGCAAGAGCTTTCAGGGCTGGCAGCTTCCTTGTGGGAGAAGGAACCCAATATTTGTCATTTCGGAAAGAGACACTGCTGAGGACAGGCAGCATGAGCAGAAGCGTCTGTGGGAAAGCACATATCCGCAGGGCTGTTGTGCCTGTGAATAGGCTGCACGGGGAAAGTCAAAAACAGCAAAAGCTTTCAGGGCTGGCAGCTTCCTTGTGGGAGAAGGAACCGAATGTTTCCCTTTCAGAAAGAGGCAGGGCCGAGCACAGGCAGCATGAGCTGTAGCGTCTGTGGGAAAGCACAGATCCGCAGGGCTGTTGTGCCTGTGAATAGGCTGCACGGGGAAAGTGAAAAGCAGCAAGAGCTTTCAGGGCTGGCAGCTTCCTTGTGGGAGAAGGAACCCAATATTTGTCATTTCGGAAAGAGACACTGCTGAGGACAGGCATCATGAGCTGTAGCGTCTGTGGGAAAGCACAGATCCGCAGGGCTGTTGTGCCTGTGAATAGGCTGCACGGGGAAAGTCAAGAGCAGCAAGAGCTTTCAGGGCTGGTAGCTTCCTTGTGGGAGAAGGAGCCGAATGTTTCCCTTTCAGAAAGAGGCACTGCCGAAAACAGGCATCAATGAGCTGTAGCGTCTGTGGGAAAGCAGAGATCCGCAGGGCTGTTGTGCCTGTGAATAGGCTGCACGGAGAAAGTGAAAAGCAGCAAGAGCTTTCAGGGCTGGCAGCTTCCTTGTGGGAGAAGGAGCCCAATATTTGCCATTTCGGAAAGAGACACTGCCGAGGACAGGCAGCATGAGCTGTAGCGTCTGTGGGAAAGCACAGATCCGCAGGGCTGTTGTGCCTGTGAATAGGCTGCACGGGGAAAGTGAAAAGCAGCAATAGCTTTCAGGGCTGGCAGCTTCCTTGTGGGAGAAGGAGCCCAATATTTGCCATTTCGGAAAGAGGCACTGCCGAGGACAGGCAGCATGAGCTGTAGCGTCTGTGGGAAAGCACAGATCCGCAGGGCTGTTGTGCCTGTGAATAGGCTGCACGGGGAAAGTGAAAAGCAGCAAGAGCTTTCAGGGCTGGCAGCTTCCTTGTGGGAGAACGAGTCTTGTGTTTCCTTTTCGGAAAGGTGCTCATCCGAGCACAGGCAGCATGAGCTGTAGCGTCTGTGGGAAAGCACAGATCCGCAGGGCTGTTGTGCCTGTGAATAGGCTGCACGGGGAAAGTGAAGAGCAGCAAGAGCTTTCAGGGCTGGCAGCTTCCTTGTGGGAGAAGGAACCGAATGTTTCCCTTTCAGAAAGAGGCACTGCGGAGGACAGGCATCATGAGCTGTAGCGTCTGTGGGAAAGCACAGATCCGCAGGGCTGTTGTGCCTGTGAATAGGCTGCACGGGGAAAGTCAAGAGCAGCAAGAGCTTTCAGGGCTGGCAGCTTCCTTGTGGGAGAAGGAGCCGAATGTTTCCCTTTCAGAAAGAGGCACTGCCGAGGACAGGCAGCATGAGCTGTAGCGTCTGTGGGAAAGCACAGATCCTCAGGGCTGTTGTGCCTGTGAATAGGCTGCACGGGGAAAGTGAAGAGCAGCAAGAGCTTTCAGGGCTGGCAGCTTCCTTGTGGGAGAAGGAGACGAATGTTTCCCTTTCAGAAAGAGACACTGCTGAGGACAGGCAGCATGAGCTGTAGCGTCTGTGGGAAAGCACAGATCCGCAGGGCTGTTGTGCCTGTGAATAGGCTGCACGGGGAAAGTGAAAAGCAGCAAGAGCTTTCTGGGCTGGCAGCTTCCTTGTGGGAGAAGGAGCCCAATATTTGCCATTTCGGAAAGAGGCACTGCCGAGGACAGGCAGCATGAGCTGTAGCGTCTGTGGGAAAGCACAGATCCGCAGGGCTGTTGTACCTGTGAATAGGCTGCACGGGGAAAGTCAAGAGCAGCAAGAGCTTTCAGGGCTGGCAGCTTCCTTGTGGGAGAAGGAGCCGAATGTTTCCCTTTCAGAAAGAGGCACTGCCGAAAACAGGCATCAATGAGCTGTAGCGTCTGTGGGAAAGCAGAGATCCGCAGGGCTGTTGTGCCTGTGAATAGGCTGCACGGGGAAAGTGAAAAGCAGCAAGAGCTTTCAGGGCTGGCAGCTTCCTTGTGGGAGAAGGAGCCGAATGTTTCCCTTTCAGAAAGAGGCACTGCCGAGGACAGGCAGCATGAGCTGTAGCGTCTGTGGGAAAGCACAGATCCTCAGGGCTGTTGTGCCTGTGAATAGGCTGCACGGGGAAAGTGAAAAGCAGCAAGAGCTTTCAGGGCTGGCAGCTTCCTTGTGGGAGAAGGAGACGAATGTTTCCCTTTCACAAAGAGGCACTGCCGAGGACAGGCAGCATGAGCTGTAGCTTCTTTGGGAAAGCACAGATCCACAGGGCTGTTGTGCCTGTGAATAGGCTGCACGGGGAAAGTGAAAAGCAGCAAGAGCTTTCAGGGCTGGCAGCTTCCTTGTGGGAGAAGGAACCCAATATTTGTCATTTCGGAAAGAGACAGTGCTGAGGACAGGCAGCATGAGCTGTAGCGTCTGTGGGAAAGCACAGATCCGCAGGGCTGTTGTGCCTGTGAATAGGCTGCACGGGGAAAGTGAAAAGCAGCAAGAGCTTTCAGGGCTGGCAGCTTCCTTGTGGGAGAAGGAACCGAAAGTTTCCCTTTCAGAAAGAGGCACTGCCGAGGACAGGCAGCATGAGCTGTAGCGTCTGTGGGAAAGCACAGATCCGCAGGGCTGTTGTGCCTGTGAATAGGCTGCACGGGGAAAGTGAAAAGCAGCAAGAGCTTTCAGGGCTGGCAGCTTCCTTGTGGGAGAAGGAGCCCAATATTTGCCATTTCGGAAAGAGGCACTGCCGAGGACAGGCAGCATGAGCTGTAGCGTCTGTGGGAAAGCACAGATCCGCAGGGCTGTTGTGCCTGTGAATAGGCTGCACGGGGAAAGTCAAGAGCAGCAAGAGCTTTCAGGGCTGGCAGCTTCCTTGTGGGAGAAGGAGCCGAATGTTTCCCTTTCAGAAAGAGGCACTGCCGAAAACAGGCATCAATGAGCTGTAGCGTCTGTGGGAAAGCAGAGATCCGCAGGGCTGTTGTGCCTGTGAATAGGCTGCACGGAGAAAGTGAAAAGCAGCAAGAGCTTTCAGGGCTGGCAGCTTCCTTGTGGGAGAAGGAGCCCAATATTTGCCATTTCGGAAAGAGACACTGCCGAGGACAGGCAGCATGAGCTGTAGCGTCTGTGGGAAAGCACAGATCCGCAGGGCTGTTGTGCCTGTGAATAGGCTGCACGGGGAAAGTGAAAAGCAGCAATAGCTTTCAGGGCTGGCAGCTTCCTTGTGGGAGAAGGAACCCAATATTTGTCATTTCGGAAAGAGACACTGCTGAGGACAGGCATCATGAGCTGTAGCGTCTGTGGGAAAGCACAGATCCGCAGGGCTGTTGTGCCTGTGAATAGGCTGCAATGGGAAAGTGAAAAGCAGCAAGAGCTTTCAGGGCTGGCAGCTTCCTTGTGGGAGAAGGAACCCAATATTTGCCATTTCGGAAAGAGGCACTTCCGAGCACAGGCATCATGAGCAGTAGCGTCTGTGGGAAAGCACAGACCGGCAGGGCTGTTGTGCCTGTGAATAGGCTGCACGGGGAAAGTGAAAAGCAGCAAGAGCTTTCAGGGCTGGCAGCTTCCTTGTGGGAGAAGGAGCCGAATGTTTCCCTTTCAGAAAGAGGCACTGCCGAGGACAGGCATCATGAGCTGTAGCGTCTGTGGGAAAGCACAGATCCGCAGGGCTGTTGTGCCTGTGAATAGGCTGCACGGGGAAAGTGAAAATCAGCAAGAGCTTTCAGGGCTGGCAGCTTCCTTGTGGGAGAAGGAACCCAATATTTGCCATTTCGGAAAGAGGCACTTCCGAGCACAGGCAGCATGAGCAGTAGCGTCTGTGGGAAAGCACAGACCGGCAGGGCTGTTGTGCCTGTGAATAGGCTGCACGGGGAAAGTGAAAAGCAGCAAGAGCTTTCAGGGCTGGCAGCTTCCTTGTGGGAGAAGGAGCCGAATGTTTCCCTTTCAGAAAGAGGCACTGCCGAGGACAGGCAGCATGAGCTGTAGCCTCTGTGGGAAAGCACAGATCCGCAGGGCTGTTGTGCCTGTGAACAGGCTGCACGGGGAAAGTCAAAAACAGCAAAAGCTTTCAGGGCTGGCAGCTTCCTTGTGGGAGAAGGAGCCGAATGTTTCCCTTTCAGAAAGAGGCACTGCCGAGGACAGGCAGCATGAGCTGTAGCGTCTGTGGGAAAGCACAGATCCTCAGGGCTGTTGTGCCTGTGAATAGGCTGCACGGGGAAAGTCAAGAGCAGCAAGAGCTTTCAGGGCTGGCAGCTTCCTTGTGGGAGAAGGAGCCGAATGTTTCCCTTTCAGAAAGAGGCACTGCCGAGGACAGGCAGCATGAGCTGTAGCGTCTGTGGGAAAGCACAGATCCGCAGGGCTGTTGTGCCTGTGAATAGGCTGCACGGGGAAAGTGAAAAGCAGCAAGAGCTTTCAGGGCTGGCAGCTTCCTTGTGGGAGAAGGAACCCAATATTTGTCATTTCGGAAAGAGACACTGCTGAGGACAGGCAGCATGAGCTGTAGCGTCTGTGGGAAAGCACAGATCCTCAGGGCTGTTGTGCCTGTGAATAGGCTGCACGGGGAAAGTGAAAAGCAGCAAGAGCTTTCAGGGCTGGCAGCTTCCTTGTGGGAGAAGGAACCGAATGTTTCCCTTTCAGAAAGAGGCACTGCCGAGGACAGGCAGCATGAGCTGTAGCGTCTGTGGGAAAGCACAGATCCGCAGGGCTGTTGTGCCTGTGAATAGGCTGCACGGGGAAAGTGAAAAGCAGCAAGAGCTTTCAGGGCTGGCAGCTTCCTTGTGGGAGAAGGAGCCCAATATTTGCCATTTCGGAAAGAGGCACTGCCGAGGACAGGCAGCATGAGCTGTAGCGTCTGTGGGAAAGCACAGATCCGCAGGGCTGTTGTGCCTGTGAATAGGCTGCACGGGGAAAGTCAAGAGCAGCAAGAGCTTTCAGGGCTGGCAGCTTCCTTGTGGGAGAAGGAGCCGAATGTTTCCCTTTCAGAAAGAGGCACTGCCGAAAACAGGCATCAATGAGCTGTAGCGTCTGTGGGAAAGCAGAGATCCGCAGGGCTGTTGTGCCTGTGAATAGGCTGCACGGAGAAAGTGAAAAGCAGCAAGAGCTTTCAGGGCTGGCAGCTTCCTTGTGGGAGAAGGAGCCCAATATTTGCCATTTCGGACAGAGACACTGCCTAGGACAGGCAGCATGAGCTGTAGCGTCTGTGGGAAAGCACAGATCCGCAGGGCTGTTGTGCCTGTGAATAGGCTGCACGGGGAAAGTGAAAAGCAGCAATAGCTTTCAGGGCTGGCAGCTTCCTTGTGGGAGAAGGAACCCAATATTTGTCATTTCGGAAAGAGACACTGCTGAGGACAGGCATCATGAGCTGTAGCGTCTGTGGGAAAGCACAGATCCGCAGGGCTGTTGTGCCTGTGAATAGGCTGCAATGGGAAAGTGAAAAGCAGCAAGAGCTTTCAGGGCTGGCAGCTTCCTTGTGGGAGAAGGAACCCAATATTTGCCATTTCGGAAAGAGGCACTTCCGAGCACAGGCATCATGAGCAGTAGCGTCTGTGGGAAAGCACAGACCGGCAGGGCTGTTGTGCCTGTGAATAGGCTGCACGGGGAAAGTGAAAAGCAGCAAGAGCTTTCAGGGCTGGCAGCTTCCTTGTGGGAGAAGGAGCCGAATGTTTCCCTTTCAGAAAGAGGCACTGCCGAGGACAGGCATCATGAGCTGTAGCGTCTGTGGGAAAGCACAGATCCGCAGGGCTGTTGTGCCTGTGAATAGGCTGCACGGGGAAAGTGAAAATCAGCAAGAGCTTTCAGGGCTGGCAGCTTCCTTGTGGGAGAAGGAACCCAATATTTGCCATTTCGGAAAGAGGCACTTCCGAGCACAGGCAGCATGAGCAGTAGCGTCTGTGGGAAAGCACAGACCGGCAGGGCTGTTGTGCCTGTGAATAGGCTGCACGGGGAAAGTGAAAAGCAGCAAGAGCTTTCAGGGCTGGCAGCTTCCTTGTGGGAGAAGGAGCCGAATGTTTCCCTTTCAGAAAGAGGCACTGCCGAGGACAGGCAGCATGAGCTGTAGCCTCTGTGGGAAAGCACAGATCCGCAGGGCTGTTGTGCCTGTGAACAGGCTGCACGGGGAAAGTCAAAAACAGCAAAAGCTTTCAGGGCTGGCAGCTTCCTTGTGGGAGAAGGAGCCGAATGTTTCCCTTTCAGAAAGAGGCACTGCCGAGGACAGGCAGCATGAGCTGTAGCGTCTGTGGGAAAGCACAGATCCTCAGGGCTGTTGTGCCTGTGAATAGGCTACACGGGGAAAGTCAAGAGCAGCAAGAGCTTTCAGGGCTGGCAGCTTCCTTGTGAGAGAAGGAGCCGAATGTTTCCCTTTCAGAAAGAGGCACTGCCGAGGACAGGCAGCATGAGCTGTAGCGTCTGTGGGAAAGCACAGATCCGCAGGGCTGTTGTGCCTGTGAATAGGCTGCACGGGGAAAGTTAAAAGCAGCAAAAGCTTTCAGGGCTGGCAGCTTCCTTGTGGGAGAAGGAGCCCAATATTTGCCATTTCGGAAAGAGACACTGCCGAGGACAGGCAGCATGAGCTGTAGCGTCTGTGGGAAAGCAGAGATCCACAGGGCTGTTGTGCCTGTGAATAGGCTGCACGGGGAAAGTGAAAAGCAGCAAGAGCTTTCAGGGCTGGTAGTTTCCTTGTGGGAGAAGGAGCCGAATGTTTCCCTTTCAGAAAGAGGCACTGCCGAGGACAGGCAGCATGAGCTGTAGCGTCTGTGGGAAAGCACAGATCCTCAGGGCTGTTGTGCCTGTGAATAGGCTGCACGGGGAAAGTGAAGAGCAGCAAGAGCTTTCAGGGCTGGCAGCTTCCTTGTGGGAGAAGGAGCCCAATATTTGCCATTTCGGAAAGAGACACTGCCGAGGACAGGCAGCATGAGCTGTAGCGTCTGTGGGAAAGCACAGATCCGCAGGGCTGTTGTGCCTGTAAATAGGCTGCACGGGGAAAGTGAAGAGCAGCAAGAGCTTTCAGGGCTGGCAGCTTCCTTGTGGGAGAAGGAGCCGAATGTTTCCCTTTCAGAAAGAGGCACTGCCGAGGACAGGCAGCATGAGCTGTAGCGTCTGTGGGAAAGCACAGATCCTCAGGGCTGTTGTGCCTGTGAATAGGCTGCACGGGGAAAGTGAAAAGCAGCAAGAGCTTTCAGGGCTGGCAGCTTCCTTGTGGGAGAAGGAGACGAATGTTTCCCTTTCAGAAAGAGACACTGCTGAGGACAGGCAGCATGAGCTGTAGCGTCTGTGGGAAAGCACAGATCCGCAGGGCTGTTGTGCCTGTGAATAGGCTGCACGGGGAAAGTGAAGAGCAGCAAGAGCTTTCAGGGCTGGCAGCTTCCTTGTGGGAGAAGGAGCCCAATATTTGCCATTTCGGAAAGAGACACTGCCGAGGACAGGCAGCATGAGCTGTAGCGTCTGTGGGAAAGCACAGATCCGCAGGGCTGTTGTGCCTGTGAATAGGCTGCACGGGGAAAGTCAAGAGCAGCAAGAGCTTTCAGGGCTGGCAGCTTCCTTGTGGGAGAAGGAGCCGAATGTTTCCCTTTCAGAAAGAGGCACTGCCGAAAACAGGCAGCATGAGCTGTAGCGTCTGTGGGAAAGCAGAGATCCGCAGGGCTGTTGTGCCTGTGAATAGGCTGCACGGGGAAAGTTAAAAGCAGCAAGAGCTTTCAGGGCTGGCAGCTTCCTTGTGGGAGAAGGAGCCCAATATTTGCCATTTCGGAAAGAGACACTGCCGAGGACAGGCAGCATGAGCTGTAGCGTCTGTGGGAAAGCACAGATCCGCAGGGCTGTTGTGCCTGTGAACAGGCTGCACGGGGAAAGTCAAAAACAGCAAGAGCTTTCAGGGCTGGCAGCTTCCTTGTGAGAGAAGGAACCGAATGTTTCCCTTTCAGAAAGAGGCAGGGCCGAGCACAGGCAGCATGAGCTGTAGCGTCTGTGGGAAAGCACAGATCCGCAGGGCTGTTGTGCCTGTGAATAGGCTGCACGGGGAAAGTGAAGAGCAGCAAGAGCTTTCAGGGCTGGCAGCTTCCTTGTGGGAGAAGGAGCCCAATATTTGCCATTTCGGAAAGAGACACTGCCGAGGACAGGCAGCATGAGCTGTAGCGTCTGTGGGAAAGCAGAGATCCACAGGGCTGTTGTGCCTGTGAATAGGCTGCACGGGGAAAGTGAAAAGCAGCAAGAGCTTTCAGGGCTGGTAGTTTCCTTGTGGGAGAAGGAGCCGAATGTTTCCCTTTCAGAAAGAGGCACTGCCGAGGACAGGCAGCATGAGCTGTAGCGTCTGTGGGAAAGCACAGATCCGCAGGGCTGTTGTGCCTGTGAATAGGCTGCACGGGGAAAGTGAAAAGCAGCAAGAGCTTTCAGGGCTGGCAGCTTCCTTGTGGGAGAAGGAGACGAATGTTTCCCTTTCACAAAGAGGCACTGCCGAGGACAGGCAGCATGAGCTGTAGCGTCTGTGGGAAAGCACAGATCCGCAGGGCTGTTGTGCCTGTGAATAGGCTGCACGGGGAAAGTGAAGAGCAGCAAGAGCTTTCAGGGCTGGCAGCTTCCTTGTGGGAGAAGGAACCCAATATTTGCCATTTCGGAAAGAGACACTGCCGAGGACAGGCAGCATGAGCTGTAGCGTCTGTGGGAAAGCAGAGATCCGCAGGGCTGTTGTGCCTGTGAATAGGCTGCACGGGGAAAGTCAAGAGCAGCAAGAGCTTTCAGGGCTGGCAGCTTCCTTGTGGGAGAAGGAGCCGAATGTTTCCCTTTCAGAAAGAGGCACTGCCGAGGACAGGCAGCATGATCTGTAGCGTCTGTGGGAAAGCACAGATCCGCAGGGCTGTTGTGCCTGTGAATAGGCTGCACGGGGAAAGTGAAGAGCAGCAAGAGCTTTCAGGGCTGGCAGCTTCCTTGTGGGAGAAGGAACCCAATATTTGCCATTTCGGAAAGAGGCACTGCCGAGGACAGGCAGCATGATCTGTAGCGTCTGTGGGAAAGCACAGATCCGCAGGGCTGTTGTGCCTGTGAATAGGCTGCACGGGGAAAGTGAAAAGCAGCAAGAGCTTTCAGGGCTGGCAGCTTCCTTGTGGGAGAAGGAACCCAATATTTGCCATTTCGGAAAGAGACACTGCCGAGGACAGGCAGCATGAGCTGTAGCGTCTGTGGGAAAGCACAGATCCGCAGGGCTGTTGTGCCTGTAAATAGGCTGCACGGGGAAAGTGAAGAGCAGCAAGAGCTTTCAGGGCTGGCAGCTTCCTTGTGGGAGAAGGAGCCGAATGTTTCCCTTTCAGAAAGAGGCACTGCCGAGGACAGGCAGCATGAGCTGTAGCGTCTGTGGGAAAGCACAGATCCTCAGGGCTGTTGTGCCTGTGAATAGGCTGCACGGGGAAAGTGAAAAGCAGCAAGAGCTTTCAGGGCTGGCAGCTTCCTTGTGGGAGAAGGAGACGAATGTTTCCCTTTCAGAAAGAGACACTGCTGAGGACAGGCAGCATGAGCTGTAGCGTCTGTGGGAAAGCACAGATCCGCAGGGCTGTTGTGCCTGTGAATAGGCTGCACGGGGAAAGTGAAGAGCAGCAAGAGCTTTCAGGGCTGGCAGCTTCCTTGTGGGAGAAGGAGCCCAATATTTGCCATTTCGGAAAGAGACACTGCCGAGGACAGGCAGCATGAGCTGTAGCGTCTGTGGGAAAGCACAGATCCGCAGGGCTGTTGTGCCTGTGAATAGGCTGCACGGGGAAAGTCAAGAGCAGCAAGAGCTTTCAGGGCTGGCAGCTTCCTTGTGGGAGAAGGAGCCGAATGTTTCCCTTTCAGAAAGAGGCACTGCCGAAAACAGGCATCAATGAGCTGTAGCGTCTGTGGGAAAGCAGAGATCCGCAGGGCTGTTGTGCCTGTGAATAGGCTGCACGGGGAAAGTGAAAAGCAGCAAGAGCTTTCAGGGCTGGCAGCTTCCTTGTGGGAGAAGGAGCCCAATATTTGCCATTTCGGAAAGAGACACTGCCGAGGACAGGCAGCATGAGCTGTAGCGTCTGTGGGAAAGCACAGATCCGCAGGGCTGTTGTGCCTGTGAATAGGCTGCACGGGGAAAGTGAAAAGCAGCAAGAGCTTTCAGGGCTGGCAGCTTCCTTGTGGGAGAAGGAGCCCAATATTTGTCATTTCGGAAAGAGACACTGCTGAGGACAGGCATCATGAGCTGTAGCGTCTGTGGGAAAGCACAGATCCGCAGGGCTGTTGTGCCTGTGAATAGGCTGCACGGGGAGGTGAAGAGCAGCAAGAGCTTTCAGGGCTGGCAGCTTCCTTGTGGGAGAAGGAACCGAATGTTTCCCTTTCAGAAAGAGGCACTGCCGAGGACAGGCAGCATGATCTGTAGCGTCTGTGGGAAAGCACAGATCCGCAGGGCTGTTGTGCCTGTGAATAGGCTGCACGGGGAAAGTGAAAAGCAGCAAGAGCTTTCAGGGCTGGCAGCTTCCTTGTGGGAGAAGGAGCCCAATATTTGCCATTTCGGAAAGAGGCACTTCCGAGCACAGGCATCATGAGCTGTAGCGTCTGTGGGAAAGCACAGATCCGCAGGGCTGTTGTGCCTGTGAATAGGCTGCACGGGGAAAGTGAAAAGCAGCAAGAGCTTTCAGGGCTGGCAGCTTCCTTGTGGGAGAAGGAACCGAATGTTTCCCTTTCAGAAAGAGGCAGGGCCGAGGACAGGCAGCATGAGCTGTAGCGTCTGTGGAAAAGCACAGATCCGCAGGGCTGTTGTGCCTGTGAATAGGCTACACGGGGAAAGTGAAAAGCAGCAAGAGCTTTCAGGGCTGGCAGCTTCCTTGTGGGAGAAGGAGCCCAATATTTGCCATTTCGGAAAGAGACACTGCCGAGGACAGGCAGCATGAGCTGTAGCGTCTGTGGGAAAGCACAGATCCGCAGGGCTGTTGTGCCTGTGAATAGGCTGCACGGGGAAAGTGAAAAGCAGCAAGAGCTTTCAGGGCTGGCAGCTTCCTTGTGGGAGAAGGAGCCGAATGTTTCCCTTTCAGAAAGAGGCACTGCCGAGGACAGGCATCATGAGCTGTAGCGTCTGTGGGAAAGCACAGATCCGCAGGGCTGTTGTGCCTGTGAATAGGCTGCACGGGGAAAGTGAAAAGCAGCAAGAGCTTTCAGGGCTGGCAGCTTCCTTGTGGGAGAAGGAACCCAATATTTGTCATTTCGGAAAGAGACACTGCGAGGACAGGCAGCATGAGCAGTAGCGTCTGTGGGAAAGCACAGATCCTCAGGGCTGTTGTGCCTGTGAATAGGCTGCACGGGGAAAGTGAAGAGCAGCAAGAGCTTTCAGGGCTGGCAGCTTCCTTGTGGGAGAAGGAGCCGAATGTTTCCCTTTCAGAAAGAGGCACTGCCGAGGACAGGCAGCATGAGCTGTAGCGTCTGTGGGAAAGCACAGATCCTCAGGGCTGTTGTGCCTGTGAATAGGCTGCACGGGGAAAGTGAAGAGCAGCAAGAGCTTTCAGGGCTGGCAGCTTCCTTGTGGGAGAAGGAGACGAATGTTTCCCTTTCAGAAAGAGACACTGCTGAGGACAGGCAGCATGAGCTGTAGCGTCTGTGGGAAAGCACAGATCCGCAGGGCTGTTGTGCCTGTGAATAGGCTGCACGGGGAAAGTGAAAAGCAGAAAGAGCTTTCAGGGCTGGCAGCTTCCTTGTGGGAGAAGGAACCGAATGTTTCCCTTTCAGAAAGAGGCAGGGCCGAGCACAGGCATCAATGAGCTGTAGCGTCTGTGGGAAAGCAGAGATCCGCAGGGCTGTTGTGCCTGTGAATAGGCTGCACGGGGAAAGTGAAAAGCAGCAAGAGCTTTCAGGGCTGGCAGCTTCCTTGTGGGAGAAGGAGCCCAATATTTGCCATTTCGGAAAGAGACACTGCCGAGGACAGGCAGCATGATCTGTAGAGTCTGGGGGAAAGCACAGATCCGCAGGGCTGTTGTGCCTGTGAATAGCCTGCACGGGGAAAGTGAAAAGCAGCAAGAGCTTTCAGGGCTGGCAGCTTCCTTGGGGGAGAAGGAGCCCAATATTTTTCATTTCGGAAAGAGACACTGCTGAGGACAGGCAGCATGAGCTGTAGCGTCTGTGGGAAAGCACAGATCCACAGGGCTGTTGTGCCTGTGAATAGGCTGCACGGGGAAAGTGAAAAGCAGCAAGAGCTTTCAGGGCTGGCAGCTTCCTTGTGGGAGAAGGAGCCGAATGTTTCCCTTTCAGAAAGAGGCACTGCCGAGGACAGGCAGCATGAGCTGTAGCGTCTGTGGGAAAGCAGAGATCCGCAGGGCTGTTGTGCCTGTGAATAGGCTGCACGGGGAAAGTGAAAATCAGCAAGAGCTTTCAGGGCTGGCAGCTTCCTTGTGGGAGAAGGAGCCCAATATTTGCCATTTCGGAAAGAGACACTGCCGAGGACAGGCAGCATGAGCTGTAGCGTCTGTGGGAAAGCAGAGATCCACAGGGCTGTTGTGCCTGTGAATAGGCTGCACGGGGAAAGTGAAAAGCAGCAAGAGCTTTCAGGGCTGGTAGTTTCCTTGTGGGAGAAGGAGCCGAATGTTTCCCTTTCAGAAAGAGGCACTGCCGAGGACAGGCAGCATGAGCTGTAGCGTCTGTGGGAAAGCACAGATCCTCAGGGCTGTTGTGCCTGTGAATAGGCTGCACGGGGAAAGTGAAAAGCAGCAAGAGCTTTCAGGGCTGGCAGCTTCCTTGTGGGAGAAGGAGACGAATGTTTCCCTTTCACAAAGAGGCACTGCCGAGGACAGGCAGCATGAGCTGTAGCGTCTGTGGGAAAGCACAGATCCGCAGGGCTGTTGTGCCTGTGAATAGGCTGCACGGGGAAAGTGAAGAGCAGCAAGAGCTTTCAGGGCTGGCAGCTTCCTTGTGGGAGAAGGAACCCAATATTTGCCATTTCGGAAAGAGGCACTGCCGAGGACAGGCAGCATGATCTGTAGCGTCTGTGGGAAAGCACAGATCCGCAGGGCTGTTGTGCCTGTGAATAGGCTGCACGGGGAAAGTGAAAAGCAGCAAGAGCTTTCAGGGCTGGCAGCTTCCTTGTGGGAGAAGGAACCCAATATTTGCCATTTCGGAAAGAGACACTGCCGAGGACAGGCAGCATGAGCTGTAGCGTCTGTGGGAAAGCACAGATCCGCAGGGCTGTTGTGCCTGTAAATAGGCTGCACGGGGAAAGTGAAGAGCAGCAAGAGCTTTCAGGGCTGGCAGCTTCCTTGTGGGAGAAGGAGCCGAATGTTTCCCTTTCAGAAAGAGGCACTGCCGAGGACAGGCAGCATGAGCTGTAGCGTCTGTGGGAAAGCACAGATCCTCAGGGCTGTTGTGCCTGTGAATAGGCTGCACGGGGAAAGTGAAAAGCAGCAAGAGCTTTCAGGGCTGGCAGCTTCCTTGTGGGAGAAGGAGACGAATGTTTCCCTTTCAGAAAGAGACACTGCTGAGGACAGGCAGCATGAGCTGTAGCGTCTGTGGGAAAGCACAGATCCGCAGGGCTGTTGTGCCTGTGAATAGGCTGCACGGGGAAAGTGAAGAGCAGCAAGAGCTTTCAGGGCTGGCAGCTTCCTTGTGGGAGAAGGAGCCCAATATTTGCCATTTCGGAAGGAGACACTGCCGAGGACAGGCAGCATGAGCTGTAGCGTCTGTGGGAAAGCACAGATCCGCAGGGCTGTTGTGCCTGTGAATAGGCTGCACGGGGAAAGTCAAGAGCAGCAAGAGCTTTCAGGGCTGGCAGCTTCCTTGTGGGAGAAGGAGCCGAATGTTTCCCTTTCAGAAAGAGGCACTGCCGAAAACAGGCATCAATGAGCTGTAGCGTCTGTGGGAAAGCAGAGATCCGCAGGGCTGTTGTGCCTGTGAATAGGCTGCACGGGGAAAGTGAAAAGCAGCAAGAGCTTTCAGGGCTGGCAGCTTCCTTGTGGGAGAAGGAGCCCAATATTTGCCATTTCGGAAAGAGACACTGCCGAGGACAGGCAGCATGAGCTGTAGCGTCTGTGGGAAAGCACAGATCCGCAGGGCTGTTGTGCCTGTGAATAGGCTGCACGGGGAAAGTGAAAAGCAGCAAGAGCTTTCAGGGCTGGCAGCTTCCTTGTGGGAGAAGGAGCCCAATATTTGTCATTTCGGAAAGAGACACTGCTGAGGACAGGCATCATGAGCTGTAGCGTCTGTGGGAAAGCACAGATCCGCAGGGCTGTTGTGCCTGTGAATAGGCTGCACGGGGAGGTGAAGAGCAGCAAGAGCTTTCAGGGCTGGCAGCTTCCTTGTGGGAGAAGGAACCGAATGTTTCCCTTTCAGAAAGAGGCACTGCCGAGGACAGGCAGCATGATCTGTAGCGTCTGTGGGAAAGCACAGATCCGCAGGGCTGTTGTGCCTGTGAATAGGCTGCACGGGGAAAGTTAAAAGCAGCAAGAGCTTTCAGGGCTGGCAGCTTCCTTGTGGGAGAAGGAGCCGAATGTTTCCCTTTCAGAAAGAGGCACTGCCGAGGACAGGCAGCATGAGCTGTAGCGTCTGTGGGAAAGCACAGATCCTCAGGGCTGTTGTGCCTGTGAATAGGCTGCACGGGGAAAGTGAAAAGCAGCAAGAGCTTTCAGGGCTGGCAGCTTCCTTGTGGGAGAAGGAGACGAATGTTTCCCTTTCAGAAAGAGACACTGCTGAGGACAGGCAGCATGAGCTGTAGCGTCTGTGGGAAAGCACAGATCCGCAGGGCTGTTGTGCCTGTGAATAGGCTGCACGGGGAAAGTGAAGAGCAGCAAGAGCTTTCAGGGCTGGCAGCTTCCTTGTGGGAGAAGGAGCCCAATATTTGCCATTTCGGAAAGAGACACTGCCGAGGACAGGCAGCATGAGCTGTAGCGTCTGTGGGAAAGCACAGATCCGCAGGGCTGTTGTGCCTGTAAATAGGCTGCACGGGGAAAGTCAAGAGCAGCAAGAGCTTTCAGGGCTGGCAGCTTCCTTGTGGGAGAAGGAGCCGAATGTTTCCCTTTCAGAAAGACGCACTGCCGAGGACAGGCAGCATGAGCTGTAGCGTCTGTGGGAAAGCACAGATCCTCAGGGCTGTTGTGCCTGTGAATAGGCTGCACGGGGAAAGTGAAAAGCAGCAAGAGCTTTCAGGGCTGGCAGCTTCCTTGTGGGAGAAGGAGCCGAATGTTTCCCTTTCAGAAAGAGGCACTGCCGAGGACAGGCAGCATGAGCTGTAGCGTCTGTGGGAAAGCACAGATCCTCAGGGCTGTTGTGCCTGTGAATAGGCTGCACGGGGAAAGTGAAAAGCAGCAAGAGCTTTCAGGGCTGGCAGCTTCCTTGTGGGAGAAGGAGACGAATGTTTCCCTTTCAGAAAGAGACACTGCTGAGGACAGGCAGCATGAGCTGTAGCGTCTGTGGGAAAGCACAGATCCGCAGGGCTGTTGTGCCTGTGAATAGGCTGCACGGGGAAAGTGAAGAGCAGCAAGAGCTTTCAGGGCTGGCAGCTTCCTTGTGGGAGAAGGAGCCCAATATTTGCCATTTCGGAAAGAGACACTGCCGAGGACAGGCAGCATGAGCTGTAGCGTCTGTGGGAAAGCACAGATCCGCAGGGCTGTTGTGCCTGTGAATAGGCTGCACGGGGAAAGTCAAGAGCAGCAAGAGCTTTCAGGGCTGGCAGCTTCCTTGTGGGAGAAGGAGCCGAATGTTTCCCTTTCAGAAAGAGGCACTGCCGAAAACAGGCAGCATGAGCTGTAGCGTCTGTGGGAAAGCAGAGATCCGCAGGGCTGTTGTGCCTGTGAATAGGCTGCACGGGGAAAGTTAAAAGCAGCAAGAGCTTTCAGGGCTGGCAGCTTCCTTGTGGGAGAAGGAGCCCAATATTTGCCATTTCGGAAAGAGACACTGCCGAGGACAGGCAGCATGAGCTGTAGCGTCTGTGGGAAAGCACAGATCCGCAGGGCTGTTGTGCCTGTGAACAGGCTGCACGGGGAAAGTCAAAAACAGCAAGAGCTTTCAGGGCTGGCAGCTTCCTTGTGGGAGAAGGAGCCCAATATTTGCCATTTCGGAAAGAGACACTGCCGAGGACAGGCAGCATGAGCTGTAGCGTCTGTGGGAAAGCAGAGATCCACAGGGCTGTTGTGCCTGTGAATAGGCTGCACGGGGAAAGTGAAAAGCAGCAAGAGCTTTCAGGGCTGGTAGTTTCCTTGTGGGAGAAGGAGCCGAATGTTTCCCTTTCAGAAAGAGGCACTGCCGAGGACAGGCAGCATGAGCTGTAGCGTCTGTGGGAAAGCACAGATCCTCAGGGCTGTTGTGCCTGTGAATAGGCTGCACGGGGAAAGTGAAAAGCAGCAAGAGCTTTCAGGGCTGGCAGCTTCCTTGTGGGAGAAGGAGACGAATGTTTCCCTTTCACAAAGAGGCACTGCCGAGGACAGGCAGCATGAGCTGTAGCGTCTGTGGGAAAGCACAGATCCGCAGGGCTGTTGTGCCTGTGAATAGGCTGCACGGGGAAAGTGAAGAGCAGCAAGAGCTTTCAGGGCTGGCAGCTTCCTTGTGGGAGAAGGAACCCAATATTTGCCATTTCGGAAAGAGACACTGCCGAGGACAGGCAGCATGAGCTGTAGCGTCTGTGGGAAAGCAGAGATCCGCAGGGCTGTTGTGCCTGTGAATAGGCTGCACGGGGAAAGTCAAGAGCAGCAAGAGCTTTCAGGGCTGGCAGCTTCCTTGTGGGAGAAGGAACCCAATATTTGCCATTTCGGAAAGAGGCACTGCCGAGGACAGGCAGCATGATCTGTAGCGTCTGTGGGAAAGCACAGATCCGCAGGGCTGTTGTGCCTGTGAATAGGCTGCACGGGGAAAGTGAAAAGCAGCAAGAGCTTTCAGGGCTGGCAGCTTCCTTGTGGGAGAAGGAACCCAATATTTGCCATTTCGGAAAGAGACACTGCCGAGGACAGGCAGCATGAGCTGTAGCGTCTGTGGGAAAGCACAGATCCGCAGGGCTGTTGTGCCTGTAAATAGGCTGCACGGGGAAAGTGAAGAGCAGCAAGAGCTTTCAGGGCTGGCAGCTTCCTTGTGGGAGAAGGAGCCGAATGTTTCCCTTTCAGAAAGAGGCACTGCCGAGGACAGGCAGCATGAGCTGTAGCGTCTGTGGGAAAGCACAGATCCTCAGGGCTGTTGTGCCTGTGAATAGGCTGCACGGGGAAAGTGAAAAGCAGCAAGAGCTTTCAGGGCTGGCAGCTTCCTTGTGGGAGAAGGAGACGAATGTTTCCCTTTCAGAAAGAGGCACTGCTGAGGACAGGCAGCATGAGCTGTAGCGTCTGTGGGAAAGCACAGATCCGCAGGGCTGTTGTGCCTGTGAATAGGCTGCACGGGGAAAGTGAAGAGCAGCAAGAGCTTTCAGGGCTGGCAGCTTCCTTGTGGGAGAAGGAGCCCAATATTTGCCATTTCGGAAGGAGACACTGCCGAGGACAGGCAGCATGAGCTGTAGCGTCTGTGGGAAAGCACAGATCCGCAGGGCTGTTGTGCCTGTGAATAGGCTGCACGGGGAAAGTCAAGAGCAGCAAGAGCTTTCAGGGCTGGCAGCTTCCTTGTGGGAGAAGGAGCCGAATGTTTCCCTTTCAGAAAGAGGCACTGCCGAAAACAGGCATCAATGAGCTGTAGCGTCTGTGGGAAAGCAGAGATCCGCAGGGCTGTTGTGCCTGTGAATAGGCTGCACGGGGAAAGTTAAAAGCAGCAAGAGCTTTCAGGGCTGGCAGCTTCCTTGTGGGAGAAGGAGCCCAATATTTGCCATTTCGGAAAGAGACACTGCCGAGGACAGGCAGCATGAGCTGTAGCGTCTGTGGGAAAGCACAGATCCGCAGGGCTGTTGTGCCTGTGAATAGGCTGCACGGGGAAAGTGAAAAGCAGCAAGAGCTTTCAGGGCTGGCAGCTTCCTTGTGGGAGAAGGAGCCCAATATTTGTCATTTCGGAAAGAGACACTGCTGAGGACAGGCATCATGAGCTGTAGCGTCTGTGGGAAAGCACAGATCCGCAGGGCTGTTGTGCCTGTGAATAGGCTGCACGGGGAGGTGAAGAGCAGCAAGAGCTTTCAGGGCTGGCAGCTTCCTTGTGGGAGAAGGAACCGAATGTTTCCCTTTCAGAAAGAGGCACTGCCGAGGACAGGCAGCATGATCTGTAGCGTCTGTGGGAAAGCACAGATCCGCAGGGCTGTTGTGCCTGTGAATAGGCTGCACGGGGAAAGTTAAAAGCAGCAAGAGCTTTCAGGGCTGGCAGCTTCCTTGTGGGAGAAGGAGCCGAATGTTTCCCTTTCAGAAAGAGGCACTGCCGAGGACAGGCAGCATGAGCTGTAGCGTCTGTGGGAAAGCACAGATCCTCAGGGCTGTTGTGCCTGTGAATAGGCTGCACGGGGAAAGTGAAAAGCAGCAAGAGCTTTCAGGGCTGGCAGCTTCCTTGTGGGAGAAGGAGACGAATGTTTCCCTTTCAGAAAGAGACACTGCTGAGGACAGGCAGCATGAGCTGTAGCGTCTGTGGGAAAGCACAGATCCGCAGGGCTGTTGTGCCTGTGAATAGGCTGCACGGGGAAAGTGAAGAGCAGCAAGAGCTTTCAGGGCTGGCAGCTTCCTTGTGGGAGAAGGAACCCAATATTTGCCATTTCGGAAAGAGGCACTTCCGAGCACAGGCAGCATGAGCAGTAGCGTCTGTGGGAAAGCACAGACCGGCAGGGCTGTTGTGCCTGTGAATAGGCTGCACGGGGAAAGTGAAAAGCAGCAAGAGCTTTCAGGGCTGGCAGCTTCCTTGTGGGAGAAGGAGCCGAATGTTTCCCTTTCAGAAAGAGGCACTGCCGAGGACAGGCAGCATGAGCTGTAGCCTCTGTGGGAAAGCACAGATCCGCAGGGCTGTTGTGCCTGTGAACAGGCTGCACGGGGAAAGTCAAAAACAGCAAAAGCTTTCAGGGCTGGCAGCTTCCTTGTGGGAGAAGGAGCCGAATGTTTCCCTTTCAGAAAGAGGCACTGCCGAGGACAGGCAGCATGAGCTGTAGCGTCTGTGGGAAAGCACAGATCCTCAGGGCTGTTGTGCCTGTGAATAGGCTACACGGGGAAAGTCAAGAGCAGCAAGAGCTTTCAGGGCTGGCAGCTTCCTTGTGGGAGAAGGAGCCGAATGTTTCCCTTTCAGAAAGAGGCACTGCCGAGGACAGGCAGCATGAGCTGTAGCGTCTGTGGGAAAGCACAGATCCGCAGGGCTGTTGTGCCTGTGAACAGGCTGCACGGGGAAAGTCAAAAACAGCAAAAGCTTTCAGGGCTGGCAGCTTCCTTGTGGGAGAAGGAGCCCAATATTTGCCATTTCGGAAAGAGGCACTGCCGAGGACAGGCAGCATGAGCTGTAGCGTCTGTGGGAAAGCACAGATCCGCAGGGCTGTTGTGCCTGTGAACAGGCTGCACGGGGAAAGTCAAAAACAGCAAGAGCTTTCAGGGCTGGCAGCTTCCTTGTGAGAGAAGGAACCGAATGTTTCCCTTTCAGAAAGAGGCAGGGCCGAGCACAGGCAGCATGAGCTGTAGCGTCTGTGGGAAAGCACAGATCCGCAGGGCTGTTGTGCCTGTGAATAGGCTGCACGGGGAAAGTCAAGAGCAGCAAGAGCTTTCAGGGCTGGCAGCTTCCTTGTGGGAGAAGGAGCCCAATATTTGCCATTTCGGAAAGAGACACTGCCGAGGACAGGCAGCATGAGCTGTAGCGTCTGTGGGAAAGCAGAGATCCACAGGGCTGTTGTGCCTGTGAATAGGCTGCACGGGGAAAGTGAAAAGCAGCAAGAGCTTTCAGGGCTGGTAGTTTCCTTGTGGGAGAAGGAGCCGAATGTTTCCCTTTCAGAAAGAGGCACTGCCGAGGACAGGCAGCATGAGCTGTAGCGTCTGTGGGAAAGCACAGATCCTCAGGGCTGTTGTGCCTGTGAATAGGCTGCACGGGGAAAGTGAAGAGCAGCAAGAGCTTTCAGGGCTGGCAGCTTCCTTGTGGGAGAAGGAGCCCAATATTTGCCATTTCGGAAAGAGACACTGCCGAGGACAGGCAGCATGAGCTGTAGCGTCTGTGGGAAAGCACAGATCCGCAGGGCTGTTGTGCCTGTAAATAGGCTGCACGGGGAAAGTGAAGAGCAGCAAGAGCTTTCAGGGCTGGCAGCTTCCTTGTGGGAGAAGGAGCCGAATGTTTCCCTTTCAGAAAGAGGCACTGCCGAGGACAGGCAGCATGAGCTGTAGCGTCTGTGGGAAAGCACAGATCCTCAGGGCTGTTGTGCCTGTGAATAGGCTGCACGGGGAAAGTGAAAAGCAGCAAGAGCTTTCAGGGCTGGCAGCTTCCTTGTGGGAGAAGGAGACGAATGTTTCCCTTTCAGAAAGAGACACTGCTGAGGACAGGCAGCATGAGCTGTAGCGTCTGTGGGAAAGCACAGATCCGCAGGGCTGTTGTGCCTGTGAATAGGCTGCACGGGGAAAGTGAAGAGCAGCAAGAGCTTTCAGGGCTGGCAGCTTCCTTGTGGGAGAAGGAGCCCAATATTTGCCATTTCGGAAAGAGACACTGCCGAGGACAGGCAGCATGAGCTGTAGCGTCTGTGGGAAAGCACAGATCCGCAGGGCTGTTGTGCCTGTGAATAGGCTGCACGGGGAAAGTCAAGAGCAGCAAGAGCTTTCAGGGCTGGCAGCTTCCTTGTGGGAGAAGGAGCCGAATGTTTCCCTTTCAGAAAGAGGCACTGCCGAAAACAGGCAGCATGAGCTGTAGCGTCTGTGGGAAAGCAGAGATCCGCAGGGCTGTTGTGCCTGTGAATAGGCTGCACGGGGAAAGTTAAAAGCAGCAAGAGCTTTCAGGGCTGGCAGCTTCCTTGTGGGAGAAGGAGCCCAATATTTGCCATTTCGGAAAGAGACACTGCCGAGGACAGGCAGCATGAGCTGTAGCGTCTGTGGGAAAGCACAGATCCGCAGGGCTGTTGTGCCTGTGAACAGGCTGCACGGGGAAAGTCAAAAACAGCAAGAGCTTTCAGGGCTGGCAGCTTCCTTGTGAGAGAAGGAACCGAATGTTTCCCTTTCAGAAAGAGGCAGGGCCGAGCACAGGCAGCATGAGCTGTAGCGTCTGTGGGAAAGCACAGATCCGCAGGGCTGTTGTGCCTGTGAATAGGCTGCACGGGGAAAGTGAAGAGCAGCAAGAGCTTTCAGGGCTGGCAGCTTCCTTGTGGGAGAAGGAGCCCAATATTTGCCATTTCGGAAAGAGACACTGCCGAGGACAGGCAGCATGAGCTGTAGCGTCTGTGGGAAAGCAGAGATCCACAGGGCTGTTGTGCCTGTGAATAGGCTGCACGGGGAAAGTGAAAAGCAGCAAGAGCTTTCAGGGCTGGTAGTTTCCTTGTGGGAGAAGGAGCCGAATGTTTCCCTTTCAGAAAGAGGCACTGCCGAGGACAGGCAGCATGAGCTGTAGCGTCTGTGGGAAAGCACAGATCCTCAGGGCTGTTGTGCCTGTGAATAGGCTGCACGGGGAAAGTGAAAAGCAGCAAGAGCTTTCAGGGCTGGCAGCTTCCTTGTGGGAGAAGGAGACGAATGTTTCCCTTTCACAAAGAGGCACTGCCGAGGACAGGCAGCATGAGCTGTAGCGTCTGTGGGAAAGCACAGATCCGCAGGGCTGTTGTGCCTGTGAATAGGCTGCACGGGGAAAGTGAAGAGCAGCAAGAGCTTTCAGGGCTGGCAGCTTCCTTGTGGGAGAAGGAACCCAATATTTGCCATTTCGGAAAGAGACACTGCCGAGGACAGGCAGCATGAGCTGTAGCGTCTGTGGGAAAGCAGAGATCCGCAGGGCTGTTGTGCCTGTGAATAGGCTGCACGGGGAAAGTCAAGAGCAGCAAGAGCTTTCAGGGCTGGCAGCTTCCTTGTGGGAGAAGGAGCCGAATGTTTCCCTTTCAGAAAGAGGCACTGCCGAGGACAGGCAGCATGATCTGTAGCGTCTGTGGGAAAGCACAGATCCGCAGGGCTGTTGTGCCTGTGAATAGGCTGCACGGGGAAAGTGAAGAGCAGCAAGAGCTTTCAGGGCTGGCAGCTTCCTTGTGGGAGAAGGAACCCAATATTTGCCATTTCGGAAAGAGGCACTGCCGAGGACAGGCAGCATGATCTGTAGCGTCTGTGGGAAAGCACAGATCCGCAGGGCTGTTGTGCCTGTGAATAGGCTGCACGGGGAAAGTGAAAAGCAGCAAGAGCTTTCAGGGCTGGCAGCTTCCTTGTGGGAGAAGGAACCCAATATTTGCCATTTCGGAAAGAGACACTGCCGAGGACAGGCAGCATGAGCTGTAGCGTCTGTGGGAAAGCACAGATCCGCAGGGCTGTTGTGCCTGTAAATAGGCTGCACGGGGAAAGTGAAGAGCAGCAAGAGCTTTCAGGGCTGGCAGCTTCCTTGTGGGAGAAGGAGCCGAATGTTTCCCTTTCAGAAAGAGGCACTGCCGAGGACAGGCAGCATGAGCTGTAGCGTCTGTGGGAAAGCACAGATCCTCAGGGCTGTTGTGCCTGTGAATAGGCT
>JAZGTQ010000391.1:0-44579 GCA_037953605.1 Necrosyrtes monachus
CGGCGGCACCCGCAGCGTCACCCGCGGTGTCACCCGTGTCGTCACCCGCGGCGTCACCTGCGGTGTCACCCGTGGCGTCACCTGTGTCACCCGCGGCGTCACCCGCGGCGGCACCCGTGTCGTCGCCCGCAGCGTCACCCGCGGTGTCACCCGTGTCGTCACCCGCGGCGTCACCCGCGGTGTCACCCGTGGCCGTCACCTGCGCCACCCGCGGCGTCACCCGCGGCGTCACCCGTGTCGTCGCCCGCAGCGTCACCCATGTCACCCGCGGCGTCACCCGCGGCGTCACCCGCGGCGTCACTGGCAGCCGTCACCTCCGCGTGTCACCGGCACCCATAGCGGCGGCACCCGTCGCTGCCGCCCCGGCACCCTGTCACTGTGTCACCCTGTCACCAAGACGCCCGTCGCCCGTGTCGCTGTCGCCCAGGTCGCCAGCACCCGTCACCGTCACCCTGACGATCCCCGTCAGCCCCCACCCTGTCACCAGCACCCGTCGTCGTCACCCTCACCGTGTCACCCTCACCGCATCACCCTCACCCGCATCACCCCGTCGCTGCCACCCCCGTGATCGCCTGTGTCACCACCCCGTCACCCTCACCTTGTCACCAGCGCCCACGTCACCGTCGCCGGCGTCAGTCACCCGCGTCACCGTCACCCCCGTCACCAGCACCCATCGCTGTCACCCGTGTCACCCCCCACCCCGTCACCAGCACCCATCATTGTCACCCGTGTCACCCTCACCCCGTCGCCGTCACCCGTGTCACCCGCAGCCACCGTCACCCCCCCGGCGTCACCGAGACATTTGTCACCTGCGTCACTGTCACCGTGTCACCCCCCCACCCTGTCCCTGCCGCCCGTGTCACCAGCACCCGTCACCCCACCAGTGTCACCCTCCCCACAGTGTCACCCTTGTGTCCCCCCCCCCCCCAATAAAGCTCCTGGTGCTGCTGATGGGACCCGGCCGGGATGTTGGGGTGACACTGGGTGACACTGGGTGACACTGGGTGACACGGGGTGACACTGGGGTGACACTGGGTGACACAGGGTGACACGGGGTGACACGGGGGGTGACAAGGAGCCAGGTCCTCCTGGGGGAGGGGCAGAGGGGTGGGGCCACAGGCATCTGGGTGAGCCCACCCCAGTGCTCCCAGTGCAGGTGGGAAAGCAGCCCAGTACTCCCAGTGCTAGCTGGGAAACCAGCCCAGTGCTCCCAGTGCTCCCAGTGCTGGCTGGGAAACCAGACCCAGTGCTCCCAGTGCCAGCTGGGAAACCAGCCCAGTGCTCCCAGTGCTGCCAGTGCTGGCTGGGAAACCAGCCCCAGTGCTCCCAGTGCCAGCTGGGAAACCAGCCCAGTGCTCCCAGTGCTGCCAGTGCTGGCTGGGAAACCAGCCCCAGTGCTCCCAGTGCTAGCTGGGAAACCAGCCCAGTGCTCCCAGTGCTGCCAGTGCTGGCTGGGAAACCAGCCCCAGTGCTCCCAGTGCTAGCTGGGAAACCAGCCCAGTGCTCCCAGTGCTCCCAGTGCTGGCTGGGAAACCAGCCCAGTGCTCCCAGTGCAGGTGGGAAACCAGCCCCAGTGCTCCCAGTGCCGGCTGGGACAACCAGCCCCAGTGCTCCCAGTGCTGGCTGGGAAACCAGCCCCAGTGCTCCCAGTGCCTGCCGGGAAACCAGCCCAGTGCTCCCAGCACTCCCAGTGCCAGCTGAGAAGCCAGCCCAGTGCTCCCAGTGCTGGCTGGGAAACCAGCCCCAGTGCTCACAGTGCCTACTGGGAAGCCAGCCCAGTGCTCCCAGTGCAGGTGGGAAACCAGCCCAGTGCTCCCAGCACTCCCAGTGCCAGCTGGGAGACCATCCCAGTGCTCCCAGTGCAGGTTGGAAACCAGCCCAGTGCTCCCAGTGCCTGCCAGGAAACCAGCCCAGTGCTCCCAGCACTCCCAGTGCCGGCTGAGAAGCCAGCCCAGTGCTCCCAGTGCAGGTGGGAAAGCAGCCCAGTGCTCCCAGTGCTAGCTGGGAAACCAGCCCAGTGCTCCCAGTGCTCCCAGTGCTGGCTGGGAAAGCAGCCCAGTGCTCCCAGTGCCGGCTGGGAAACCAGCCCCAGTGCTCCCAGTGCTAGCTGGGAAACCAGCCCAGTGCTCCCAGTGCTCCCAGTGCTGGCTGGGAAACCAGCCCAGTGCTCCCAGTGCCGGCTGGGAAAACCAGCCCCAGTGCTCCCAGTGCCGGCTGGGAAAACCAGCCCAGTGCTCCCAGTGCCGGCTGGGAAACCAGCCCCAGTGCTCCCAGTGCCGGCTGGGAAAACCAGCCCAGTGCTCCCGGTGCCGGCTGGCAAACCAGCCCCAGTGCTCCCAGTGCCGGCTGGGACAACCAGCCCAGTGCTCCCAGTGCTCCCAGTGCTGGCTGGGAAACCAGCCCAGTGCTCCCAGTGCTCCCAGTGCTAGCTGGGAAACCAGCCCAGTGCTCCCAGTGCCAGCTGGAAAGCCAGCCCAGTGCTCCCAGCACTCCCAGTGCCAGCTGGGAGACCATCCCAGTGCTCCCAGTGCAGGTGGGAAACAAGCCCAGTACTCCCAGTGCTCCCAGTGCCAGCTGAGAAGCCAGCCCAGTGCTCCCAGTGCAGGTGGGAAAGCAGCCCAGTACTCCCAGTGCTGGCTGAGAAACCAGCCCCAGTGCTCCCAGTGCTAGCTGGGAAACCAGCCCAGTGCTCCCAGTGCTCCCAGTGCTGGCTGGGAAACCAGCCCAGTGCTCCCAGTGCCGGCTGGGAAGCCAGCCCAGTGCTCCCAGTGCTAGCTGGGAAACCAGCCCAGTAATCCCAGTGCTCCCAGTGCTGGCTGGGAAACCAGCCCCAGTGCTCCCACTGCCAGCTGGGATACCAGCCCAGTGCCCCCAGTGCCTGCTGGGAAGCCAGCCCCAGTGCTCCCAGTGCCAGCTGGGAAAGCAGCCCAGTGCTCCCAGTGCAGGTGGGAAAGCAGTCCGGTGCTCCCAGTGCCTGCTGGGAAACCATCCCAGTGCTCCCAGTACCAGCCCAGCAGGTCACTGGTGCCATTTGTCTTTATTGAGCCACGACGGGGACGATTCGCCGACACACAAACCCAGCAAGGGCCGGACTGGGACAAACTGGGAGGCCGCTGGGCCAGACTGGAGGTTTCCCCCCCACCACCACTAACCCCCCCCTTTTCCCTGGGGGGTCCCAGTGCCCCCCCCGCTCCCCAAACTGGGGTCATAGCGGCAGCTCAGGGGTGTCCGGGGGGGGGCACCCAGACGGGGGGGGGGGCACCCAAGTGTCCGGGGGGGGCACCCAGGTTTTGGGTGGGGGGCACCCAGGCGTCCAGGCAGCGGTGGGGGGGGGGGGGGCTGGCCCCCCCCGCCCCTTCAGAAGCTCACCAGTGTGTACACCATACTGGGGAGAAGGTACCGTGGTGTTCCCAGTGCCTCCCAGTATCACCCAGTGCCCCCCCCAGTCCCCCCCCAGTGCCTCCCAGTCCCATCCTAAGGCCTCCTAGTCCCATCCCAGTGCCCCCCAGTCCCAACCCAGTCCCCTTCTGGTGCCTCCCAGTCCCATCCCAGTCCCCTTCTGGTGCCTCCCAGTATCACCCAGTGCCCCCCAGACCCATCCCAGTGCCCCCCAGTCCCATCCCAGTGCCCCCCAATGCCTCCCAGTCCCCTCCAATCCCCTCCAGTCCTCCCCAGTGCCCCCCCAGTCCCCTCCCAGTGTCTCCCAGTCCCATCCTAATGCCTCCCAGTCCCACCCCAGTGCCTCCCAGTCCCCTCCTGGTACCTCCCAGTCGCCTCCAATCCCATCCCAGTGCCTCCAGCTGCCTTCCCAGTGCCTCTCAGTCCTCCCACTCTCCTCCCAGTGCCCTTCCGAAGCCCCCAGCGCCTCCCAGTCCCCCCCATCTCCTCCCAGTGCCCTCCAGTCTCCTCCCAGTGCCCCCAATCCCCTCCCAGTCCCCTCCCAGTGCCCCCCAGTCCCCTCCCAGTCCCATCCCAGTGTCCCCAGTCCCATCCCAATCCCCTCCCAGTCCCCTCCCAGTGCCCCCCAGTCCCCTCCCAGTCCCATCCCAGTGTCCCCAGTCCCATCCCAGTGCCCTCCAGTCCCCTCCCAGTCTCCTCCAGTCCCATCTCAGTGCCTCCCAGTCCCCCCCATCCCCTCCCAGTGCCCTCCAGTCCCCTCCCAGTCTCCTCCAGTCCCATCTCAGTGCCTCCCAGTCCCCCCCCATCCCCTCCCAGTGCCCTCCAGTCCCATCCCAGTCCCCTCCAGTCCCATCTCAGTGCCTCCCAGTCCCCCCCCATCCCCTCCCAGTGCCCTCCAGTCCCATCCCAGTCCCCTCCCAGTGCCCCCAGTCCCCTCCCAGTCCCATCCCAGTGCCCCCAGTCCCCTCCCCAGTCCCCCCCCAGTGCCCCCAGTCCCATCCCAGTGCCTTCCAGTGCCCTCCGATCCCCTCCCAGTCCCCTCCCAGTGCCCTCCAGTCCCCTCCCAGTGCCCCCAGTCCCCTCCCAGTGCCTCCCAGTCCCCCCCGGTGCCCCCAGGCCCCTCCCAGTGCCCCCCAGCGCCCCCCAGCGCCCCACCTGTACAGGTAGTAGAAGAAGGAGAGGAGGTAGAAGGCCAGCTTGCACCAGGCCTCCTTCTGGCAGTAGCCCAGGATGTCGGCGTCCATGATGGAGACGGCGTCGAAGAGCCCCTCGGAGCCGTCCGCCGGGCGGTGGAAGTACCTGGGGGGGACACGGCGACGTGCCGGGGGACGCTGGGGACACGGGGGGGGGACACGGGGACGGGGGGGGCAGGGGGACACGGGGGGGGCGGGGGGGACGGGGGGTAGGAGGGGGACAAGAGGACGTGGGGGCGGCGGGGGGACACGGGGGGGGACACGGGGGGGACAAGGGGACACGGGGGGACACACGAGGGGGACAGGGCGTCCCCACCCACGGGGACAGCGGCCGCCCCGCTGAGCTGCGGCGGGTGACAGCCCCCGGCGTGGGGACACCCCCAAGGGCCGGGACCCCCATCACCCCCCTGTCTCCCCCCGTGTCCCCAATGATGTCCCCCCCCGTGTCCCAAATGTCCCCCCCCGTGTCACCTCCAGAGGTGGTAGAGCAGCAGGGGCCGGTCCCCCTGTCCCCCCCCGTGTCCCCAATGTCCCCCCCCGTGTCACCTCCAGAGGTGGTAGAGCAGCAGGGGCCGGCCCCCCTGTCCCCCCCTGTGTCCCCAATGATGTCCCCCCCCGTGTCCCCCCCCGTGTCACCTCCAGAGGTGGTAGAGCAGCAGGGGCCGGTCCCCCTGTCCCCCCCGTGTCCCCCCCGTGTCACCTCCAGAGGTAGTAGAGCAGCAGGGGCCGGTCCCCCTGTCCCCCCCTGTGTCCCCAATGATGTCCCCCCCCGTGTCCCCCCCCGTGTCACCTCCAGAGGTGGTAGAGCAGCAGAGGCCGGTCCCCCTGTCCCCCCCGTGTCCCCAATGATGTCCCCCCCCGTGTCCCCAATGTCCCCCCCGTGTCACCTCCAGAGGTGGTAGAGCAGCAGGGGCCGGTCCCCCTGTCCCCCCCCCGTGTCCCCAATGTCCCCCCCGTGTCACCTCCAGAGGTGGTAGAGCAGCAGGGGCCGGTCCCCCTGTCCCCCCCGTGTCCCCAATGATGTCCCCCCCCGTGTCCCCCCCCGTGTCACCTCCAGAGGTGGTAGAGCAGCAGGGGCAGGTTGAGCCCCAGCGTCACCCACTCGGCGGCGCAGAGGAACATCAGGCAGAAGAGCCCGTGGATGCAGTACTCCGGCACCACCAGCTGGGGGCGCCCTGCCGTCAGGACACGCCCCCATTGCTGGCCACACCCCGGCAGGCCCCTCCCCTAAGGACCGCCTCCCGCCCCGCCCCGCCCCGCCCACCGCCCCCCCACCGCGCGCTTTTAGCGCCCCCTGGCGGCGCGGGAGGGAAAGGACGAAGGGCTGGAGGCGGGGCGGGGGGGTATTGGGGGAACTGGGGGAACTGGGGGGGTATTGGGGGAACTGGGGGGGGTGCTCAGGGGGTATTTGGGGTCCCGGGGGGGTATCAGGGGAATTGGGGGGTCCCTGGGGGGTTTTAGGGGTCCTGGGGGGGTATTGGGGGTCCCGGGAGGGGTATTGGGGTAATCAGCGGGGTCCCTAGGGGGTATTTGGGGTCCCGGGGGGGGTATCAGGGGAATTGGGGGGTCCCGAGGGGGGGGGGGTTAGGGGTCCTGGGGGGCTATTGGGGCAGTTGGGGGGGTCCCCAGGGGGTATTTGGGGTCCCGGGGGGGGTATTAGGGGAACTGGGGGGGGGTGCCCAGGGGGTATTTGGGGTCCCAGGGGGGTATCAGGGGAATTGGGGGGTCCCGGGGGGGGGGTTAGGGGTCCTGGGGGGCTATTGGGGCAATTGGGGGGGTCCCCAGGGGGTATTTGGGGTCCCGGGGGGGTATTGGGGTAATTGGGGGGGTCCCCAGGGGCTTTTAGGGGTCCCCAAGGGGGGTATTGGGGCAACTGGGGGGTCCGCAGGGGGTATTTAGGGTCCCGGGGGGGGGGACTGGGGTAATTGGGGGGGGTCCCCAAGGGGTTTTAGGGGTCCTGGGGGAGTATTAGGGGAACTGGGGGGGTCCCAGGGGGGTATTGGGGTAATTGGGGGGGGCCCCAAGAGGTATTTGGGGTCCCGGGGGGGTATTGGGGGAACTGGGGGGTCCCCAGGGGGGGTATTGGGGCAATTGGGGGGGGCCCCAGGGGTATTTGGGGTCCCAGGGGGGTATTTGGGGTCCCCCAGGAGCACCCAGAGGGTGTCAGCCCCCCCCAAGGAGTATTGGGGTGTCCCCCCCAGGGGGATGGAGAAGGAGGTTGGGTGGGGGGGGGTACCCAGGGGGTGATCAGGGTCCGGGGGGGGGCATTTGGGGTACCCCGGGGGTATTGGGGGGGGGCACCCAGGGGTATTTATTGGGGGGGCACCCAGGGGGAATTGGGGGGGTCCCCGAGTGGGGTTGGGGGGGGCGGGGGGGTCCCACCTTGCGCAGGAGGCAGCAGATCCGCTCGATGTTTTTCAACCGTTCGCGCTGGGGGGGGGGAGAAAAATTAGGGTGGGGGGCACCCAACACCTGGGTGCCTCCTCCTTGGGGGGGGGGGGTGTCCCAGACACGTGGGTCCCTCCATGGGGGGGGGTCCCAGACTCTTGGGTGCCCCACATACATGGGGGGGGGTGTGCAGATATTTAGGTGCCCCCCCCCGGACACGTGGGGGGGGGGCGGGACCAGGAATGGGGTCAGAGGGAGGGGCAGGACACCTGGGCCCCCCCCGCCCCCCCCCCCCCCGTCCTGGTTTTGGGGGGGGCTATAAATAGTCACCGACCTCGATTCTTCCCACTCAGCCCCCCCCCCGCGATGTTTGGGCGCCCCCCCCCCGGAGCGGGGGGGGGGGGATTGAGGTCAAGGGCACCCGGGTGGGGGGGGGGGTCATGGCTGGGGGGGGGGTCCCATGGGTGGGGGGGGTCAATAGGGGGGGTGTTGGGGAGGTGGGGGGGGTCCCCAAATGCTGGAATCTAGGGGTGGGGGGTGATGGGGGGGCGGGGGGGGTTTCTGTGGGTGGGGGGGGTCCCATGGGGGGGGGTCCCATGGGTGGGGGGGGTCCCATGGGGGGGGGGTCCCATCTCACCGCCCGCGCGGGGTTGCCCTGGTCGATGGGGTTCTTGAAGTCGGTGCGGAGCTCGTCAAAGGCGATGATCTGGGGGGGGGGGGGGGGGGGGCAAAAAAAAAAAGGGGGGGGGGCGTGAGGGGTGTCCGGGCACCCCCCCAACCCCCCCCCAAAGGTACCCCTAAAAAAAAAAAAAAAGGGGAGGAGCCCGCTGCCCTGTTGCCATGGTGACGGCGGCTGCCTGGCAACGGCCCTGGAGACCGGGGGGGGGGGGAGTGAAGCGCTGCCCCCCCCCCCCCAATTTTCTCCCCCCCCCTCCGTTGCCAGGCAACCGCCAGCCCCCGCCCCGCCCCCGCCCCCCCCGGGTGCCGCCGTTGCCTGGCAACGCCGCTCGCCGTCCCTGTGCCCCCCCCATCCCCGGTACCCCCCCCCCAACATCCCTGACCCCCCCCCGCGTCCCTGAGCCCCCCCCCAGATCCTAGACCCCCCCAAAGGTTCCTTAAACCCCCCCCACATCCCTGACCCCCCCGAGATCCCTAACACCCCCCCCGTGTCCCTGACCCCCCCCCGCATCTCTGACCCACCTCGCCCGGTCCCTGAGCCCCCCCCCCAGATCCCTGACCCCCCCTCCATGTCCCTGACCCCCCCGTGTCCCTGAGCCCCCCCCAGATCCTAAACACCCCCCCGCTTCCTTAACACCCCCCCCATGTCCCTGCCCCCCCCCAAAGACCCCTGACCCCCCCCCCATCCCTCCCCCCCCCCTCCCCCGTGTCACTCCCTCACGCCCTCTCCCCCGGCCCCCCCCCCCCCAGAAGGGGCTGCAGCCCCCCCCCCCCATGGTGCCCCCCCCCCGGTGCCCCCCCCTCACATGCCAGATGACGAAGAAGATGAGGGAGGCGCAGAGCACCAGGGTCAGCATGTAGCAGAAGGCGGCGAACGTGAACGCCATGGCGGGGGGGGCACGGGGAAAAGGGGGGGGGGCACCGGGGGGGGGGGGCTCAGCCCCGGGGTCCTGCCATGGGAAGGGGAAAAGGGGGGGGGGAAGGAAAAGGGTCCGGGGAGGGCTACCGGATGCCGGGGCCGCCGCCCGCCATGGCCCGAGCGGGCTCGGCTGGGCTCGGGGAGGGGCGGGGCCAGGAGGGGAGGGGCGGGGCGAGGAGGGGCGGGGCGGGGGAGGGGAGGGAGGGGCGAGGAGGGGAGGGAGGGGCGAGGAGGGGAGGGAGGGGCGAGGAGGGGAGGGAGGGGCGAGGAGCGGAGGGGCGGGGAGGAGAGGGAGGGGCGAGGAGGGGAGGGGCGGGGCGAGGAGGGGAGGGGCGGTGAGGAGAGGGAGGGGCGAGGAGGGGATGGGCGGGGCCGAGGAGGGGAGGGGAGCAGGTGTGGGGGCGGGGCCGAGGAGGGGAGGGGCGGGGCCAAGGAGGGAGGGGAGCGCGGTGCGAGAAGGTGCGAGGGGGGTGCAAGGAGTGTGCAACGGGCGTGCAAGGGGGGTGCAAGGGGGTGCAAGGGGTGCGACGGGCGGGCAAAGGGGTGCGCAAAGTGCGTTTAGCGGGGTTGCAAGGAGTGTGCAACGGGCGTGCAAGGGGGGTGCGATGAGAGTGCAATGTGCATGCAAGGAGCGTGCAAGGGGTGTGCAACGGGCTTGCAAGGGGGGTGCAAGGCGCGTTTAAGGGGGGATGCAACAGGAGTGCAAGGGGGGTGCAAGGGGGTGTAAAGTGTGTTTAACGGGGTTGCAAGGAGTGTGCAACGAGGGTGCAAGGGGTGTTTAAGGGGGTGTGCAATGGGGGTGCAAGGGGTGTGCAAGGAGGTGTGCAACGGGTGCGACGGGCGTGCAAAGGGGTGTGCAAAGTGCGTTTAATGGGGTTGCAAGGGCGTGCAAAGGGGTGTGCAAAGCGTGTTTAAAGGGTTGCAAGGAGTGTGCAACGGGGGTGCAAGGGGTGTTTAAGGGGTGTGCAACGGGGGTGGAAGGGGTGTGCACGGGATGTTTAAGGGGGTGTGCAACGGGGGTGCAAGGGGCTTTTAAGGGGCGTTTAAGGAGGGGTGCAAGGAGTGTGCAACGGGGGTGCAAAAGGGTGTGCAAAGTGCGTTCAACGGGGTTGCAAGGAGTGTGCAACAGGGGTGCAAGGGGTGTGCAATGGCCGTGCAAGGGGCGTTTAAGGGGTGTGCAAGAGGGTTGCAAAGAGTGTTTGGGGGGTGTAGCAGGGTGCAAGGAGAAGCAAGGGGTGTTTAAGGGGGGGTGCAAGGAGTGTGCAACGGCGGTGCAACAGGCATGCAAGGGGGTGCAAGGAGTGTTTAAGGGGGTTTAAGAGGGTGTGCAACGGGCGTGCAAAGTGTGTTTAAGGGACGTGCAACGGGTGACCAACAGGGATGCAAGGGGTGTTTAAGGGGGGGGTGCAATGGGCGTGCAAGGGCTGCGTAAGGGGGGTGCAACAGAGGTGCAACAGGGGTGCAACGGGGTTGGAAAGTGTGTTTAAGGGGCGTGCAAGGGGTGTTTCACGGGGTTGCAAGGAGTGTGGAAGGGGGGTGCAAGGGGCGTTTAAGGGGGTGTGCAAGGAGTGTGCAATGGCCGTGCAAGGGGTATTTAAGGGATGTGCACCAGGGGTGGAAGGGGTGTGCAAGGGTTTTTTAAGGAGGGGCAAGGAGCGTGTGAGGGGGAGTGCAACAGGGGTGTGCAAAGGCAGGGTGCAAGGGGGTGCAAGGAGTGTTTGGGGGGGTGCAAGTTGTGCAAGAAGGGTGCAACGGGCGTGCAAGGGGGTGCAAGGTGGGTTTAAGGGGCGCGCAAGGAGTGTGCAACGGGTGCAAAGGGGATGCAAGGTGTGTTTAAGGGGGATGCAACGGGCGTGCGAGGGGTGCGTAAGGGGGGTGCCACAGGGGTGCAAAGGGTGTTTAAGGGGGGGTGCAAGGCTTGTGCAACGGCGGTGCAAAAGTGTGCGCAAGGGGAGTGCAACAGGTGACCCACAGGGGTGCAAGGGGTGTTTTGGGGGGGGGTGTGCAATGGGCGTGCAACACAGGTACAAGGGGTGTGCAAAGCGTGTTTAAGGGGTGTGCAACAGGGGAGCAACGGGCACGCAAGGGGGGTGCAACGTGTCTTTAAGGGTTGTGCGTGGCCGTGCAAGGGGTGTGCAAGGAGGTTGCAAGGCGTGGGCCGTGGCCTTGCCGTGTGTGCACAAGAGGTGTGCGAGGCGTGGGCCGTGGCCCCGCAATTACTGCACAACAGGCGTGCAAGGCGTGAGCCCTGGGCGTGCAACGTGCGAGCACCCGGGTGTGCAAGGCGTGCACGAGGCTCGCACGCTTTGCGAGCGCTGGGCGTGCGACACACACGTGATACGTGAGCAAGGGGGGGAGCACGACTGGTGTGCAAAACAGGTGTGCAACCAGCCCGCCACGCGTGTGCAACGTGCAAGCACCAGGCGCACACGGGGATGCACGAGCAATGGGGTGTGCGAGGTGCGTGCAAGATGGGTGTGGCACACGTGTGCTGCTCAAGCACAGGCGTGTCAAGCAGATCCGATGCGTGTGCGATGCACGTGGAACACCCGTCGCGTGTGCGAGGCGTAGGACGCGCGTGCGAGGCACGTGGAGAAGCCGGAGGTGCGTGTGCGAGGCGTGTTAGGTGTACGACACGTGTGCAAGGTGCGTGTGTGAGGCCTCTGAGACACATGAGGAAGGCGTGTGCAAGGCGTGTGCTGTGTCTGAGGTGCGTGCGAGGCCGCAGATGCATGTGCGAGGCGTGTGAGGCCTCTGAGATGTGAGAAGCACATGCAACACGTGTGCAAGGAGTGACACGTGTGTGAGGTGTATAAGACGTGTGAGGTGTGTGTGATGTGTGTGCAAGGCCTGAGAGGGGTGTGAGGCCCGAGAGACGTGTGCAAGGCGCGTGCAAGGCGTGTGCAAGGCGTGTGCAAGGCCTGAGTGGTGTGTGTGACGTGTGCGAGGCGTGTGGCGGTGCCCCAGATGCACGTGCAAAGCGTATCCGAGGTGCGTGCAAGGCGCATGACGCTTGTGATGTGCACGACACGTGTGCGAGGTCTGTGAGGTGTCCGAGCGTGAGGCGTGTGTGTGAGGCCTAAGGCGTGTGCAAGGCGTGTCCGATGCACGTGTGACACCTGTGAGGCGTGTGGCGGTGTCCGAGACGCACGTGCGAGGTCCGTGGCGTGACATGCACGACACGTGTGACGCGTGTGCCAGGTGACGTGTGTCCGAGGCCTGTGAGGTGTCCGAGCGTGAGGCGTGTGCGAGGCCTAAGGCACGTGTGAGGTGTGTGTAATGCGTGTGCGAGGCCTGACATGCGTGTGACACGTGTGCAATGCCTGAAAGGCATGTGTGAGGCATGTGGAGATGCCTGAGGTGCGCGTGCGAGGCTTCCGAGAGGCGTGCAAAGCGTGTGCAAGGTGTGAAATGTGTGCAAGGCGTGACATGTGTGCAAGGCGTGTGCAAGGTGTGTGGAGATGCCTGAGGTGCGTGTGAGGCTTCCGAGAGGCGTGAGCAAGGCATGCAAAGCGTGTGCAAGGCGTGACACGTGTGCAAGGCATGTGCGAGGCACGTGAGGTGTCTGCAAGGCCTGAGAGATGTGTGTGCAAGGTGTGAGAGGCGTGTGCAAGGCCTGAAACGCGAGGCACGTGTGAGGTGCGTGCGAGGCGTGTGTGGCATATGTACGAAGCCTGAGGCGTGTGCGAGGCGTGACGCGAGCCACGTGCCGGTTGACGCAAGGTGTGACGTGTGTGCGAGGCATGTGCGAGGCCCAGGTGTGCGCGAGGCGTGTGCGAGGTACGTGCGACATGTGTGCAAGGTGTGTGCCGGCGCCCGACATGCACATGCAAAGTATGTCCGAGGCGTGCACGAGGCACGTGACGCGTTCGACATGCGTGACACGTGTGCGAGCCATGTGCCAGTTGATGCGTGTGCGAGGTGCAATGCCTGTGCGAGGTGTGTGTGAGGCCTGAGGCGTGTGCAAGGCGTGTGCCAGTGCCTGAGATGCACATGCAAAGTGTGTCTGAGGCGTGTGCGATGCGTGACACGTGTGCGAGCTGTGTGCCAGTTGATGTGTGAGGTGTGACACGTGTGCGAGGCCCCAGAGGTGTGTGCAAGGCCTGAGGCGTGTGCGAGGTGTGTTCGACATGTGTGCGAGGCGTGTGCCGGTGCCCGAGATGCACGTACAAAGTGTGTCCGAGGTATGTGCAACACGTGTGACGTGCGTGACACACGCGCGAGCCGTGTGCCGGTTGATGCGTGTGCGAGGTGTGATCTGTGTGCGAGACCCAAGAGGCGTGCACAATGCCTGAGGCGCGTGCGACACGCGTGTGAAGCGTGTGCCGGTGCCCAGGATGCATGTGCAAAGCATGTCCGAGGCGTGTGACGCGTGTGAGGCGTGTGCCGGTTGACGCGTGTGCGAGGCGTGACGTGTGCGTGAGGCACGTGCGACACGCGTGACGCGTGTCCGAGCCGCTTGACGCGTGTGCGAGGCGCGCGCCCCCCCCGTCACACGCGTGTGCGAGCACCCGTAGTGGGGGAGGGGCGCTGCCAGCCGGCGGCCTCACGCTCTCACACGTTTATTGACACCCACGGGCGACCCCTCCTCCCACGCACCCAAGGGTGGGGGTGGGGGAGGGGCACTGGGTGCCTGGCGGGGGGGGGGCTGGGCCCAAGCTGGGGGTGGGCAGGGTGCTGGGGGGGGGGGGGGTGTCCCGTGTCCCCCCCTTTGGCACGAGGATGGGTGGGGGTGCGAGGTGGGGGAGGGGGGTGCTGGGGTGGGGGGGGTCAGGGTGCTGAGCCACTCCCCCCCCCCAAGGTTTGGCACGGAGATGGGTGCCAGGCCCTTGCAATGGGGGGGGGGGTACAGGGGGGTGCCAGCACCCATGGGTGCTCGGGGGGTGGGGGGTGGTGATGCTTGGGTGGGGGGGTCCCAGCACCCATGGGTGCTCTTGGGATGGATGACACTGGCACTGGGGGGGGCCTGGCACCCATGGGTGCTCTTGGGATGGATGACACTGGCACTGGGGGGGGCCTGGCACCCATGGGTGCTTGCAGGGTGGGTGGCGGTGGCACTCGGGGGGGGTCTTGGCACCCACGGGTGCTTGCAGGGTGGGTGGTGGCGGTGCGCGGGGTGGGGTGGGGGGCAGCTGGCACCATGGGGTGCTCACACGGGGTTGGGGGGGGTGGGGGGTATCCCAGCACCCATGGGTGCACTTGGAGTGAATGGCACTGGGGACGGCCCCCGACACCCATGGGTGCCCACGGCCGGGTAATGCTGCAGAAGGAGTGGGTGTCCCAGCAGGGTGACACCCCCCCCACCATAGATGGGTGGGGGGCACCCATGGGTGAGGAGGGGGCACCCATGGGTGGGGGGGGGGGGCTCAGGGGGCTTTGGTGCCGAAGAGGCCGACGGGGAAGTGCTTGACGTGGGACGGCCACTGTGCCGCCAGCTGGAAGAACTTGATGTCGTCCCACTGGGTGCCGTCCACCGTCACTGTGGGAGACAGCACCCATGGGACCCCCCCACCCCCCCCCCAGCACCCAGCACCCAGCAGACACCTCCCCCCCCCCCAACCCACCTCAGCCCGGGCACCCACGGGGTTCGCGTGGGAAGCAAGAGTTGGAGGACACCCCACCCCCCAACACCCATGGGTGCCCACCCTGCGGAAAACACCCCCCCCCCCAGGCACCCCCACCCTTGGGTGCTCCCCCCCCCTTGGGTGCTCCCCCCCCCCCAACCTTGGGTCCTCCCCCCCCTTGGTTGCTCCCCCCCCCCTTAGTTCCTCCCCCCCACCCTCGGGTGCTCGCCCCCCCATCCTTGGATGCCCCCCACCCATGGGTGCCCCCCACCCACGGGTGCCCCCACCCACCGGTGAGCAGGGCGGGGGGCTGCCGGGGGGAGCAGATGAGGCGGGTGATGCCCTCCACCACCAGGCTCTTGGAGTCGGGCTCCCGCGGGCGCTTGCTCAGGAACAGGGTGGGCACTGCCGGCACCCGTCAGCACCCGTGGGTGGGGGGGGCACCCAAGGGTGACGGGGGGCTACCCACGGCGCTGGGTGACAGCCCCTCCCCAAGGGACGGAGGTGGTACGGGGTGTCGCCCCCCCCCCACCCCATTGATGCCCATTCCATGACACCCACCCCAGTGCCCACCCGTGGGTGCCCAATCCCTTCAACACCCACCCCAAGGTGCCCAATCCCCCCAAAACCCACCTTTGGGTGCCCATTGCCCCCCCCATTCAAACACCCACCCCTGGGTGCTCACCCTTGGGTGCCCAACACCCCCCAACACCCACCTTTGGGTGCCCCCCCCCCTCAACACCCACCCTTGGGTGCCCCATCCCCCCAAACCCCACCTTTGGGTGCCCAATCCCCCCCAAACCCCATCCTTGGGTGCCCCCCCCCCAACACCCACCCTTGGGTGCCTAATCCCCCCGAAAACCCACCTTTGGGTGCCTAATCCTCCCAAAAACCACCCCTGGGTGCCCACCCCTGGCCCCCCCCCCCAACACCCACCCTTGGGTGCCTAATCCCCCCCAAAACCCACCCTTGGGTGTCCACCCTTGGGTTCCCCCCCCCCAAAACAACCCTTGGGTGCCTAATCCCCCCCCAACACCCACCCTTGGGTGCCCAATCCCCCCCCCCTTGGGTGCCCCCCCCTCACCCTTCTTGTTCTTCTCGCGGGTGACGAGGGTCATGGCCAGGGTGCTCCCGGGGGGGTCCCCGGCCCCCGGCAGGCGGGAGACGTGGAGGGAGCGGAAGGTGCCGCGGAGGCTCGTCTTGGCCCCCCCCTCGCGCCGCTCCCCCTCGCGCCGACGCTCGGCACCCATGGGTGCCCCCCAGTAATCCACCTGCAGCCCCAGCGCGTCCCCCGAGGAGCTGCGGGGGGGACCTTGGTTGGGGGGGGGACGACACCCAGGCATCTGGGTGCCCCCCCCCCCCCCAGGGACCCAGACGTGTGGGTGCCCCCCCCCACCCCCAAGACCAAGGTATATGGGTGCCCCCCCCCCAACCCCACGCATATGGGTGGCCCCCACCAGGAAATTAGGCATGTGGGTGCCCCCCCACCCCAAGACCAAGGCATATGGGTGCCCCCCTCCCACACCAAGACCCATGCATATGGGTGCCCCCCCACCCAGGGACCCAGACATGTGGGTGCCCCCCCACCCCAAACCCCATGCATATGGGTGCCCCCCACCAGGGAACTAGGCATGTGGGTGCCCCCCCCCCGACCCAGACATGTGTGTGCCCCCCCCCCAAACCCCATGCATATGGGTGCCCCCCCCCGAAACTAGGCATGTGGGTGCCCCCCCCCCCCCAGGACCCAGACATCTGGGTGCTCTCCCCACACCAAGACCCATGTGTATGGGTGCCCCCCCACCCCAAGACCAAGGTATATGGGTGCCCCCCCCAACCCAGGGACCCAGACATGTGGGTGCCCCCCCCTCCCCAAGGCCCAATCCTATGGGTGTCCCCCCCCCCAAGGGTCCCAGGGGTGCTCACCCCGGGGTGCTGGCGGCGGCCATGGAGGGTGATGCCGGGGGGGTGGCTGCGGCCTCGCGGGGCACCCCGGCCCCCCCCGGGGGGGAGGTGGAGGGCACCGCCAGGCTCAGGGTGGGCACCTCGTCCCCGTCACCTGCGGGGGCACCCGCTCGGGGAGGGGGGGGCCACGACCCCAGGGTGCCCCCCCCTTGGGTGGGGGAAGGACCCCAGGGTGCCCCTTGGGTGGGGGAAGGACCCCAGGGTGCCCCCTCCTTGGGTGGGGGGGGGACACATAGGAGCCCAGTGGGGACATCGGGGGGGGGGTGGGTGACAGCACCCCAGGGTGCCCCGGGTGGGGGCACCCACCTACCGGGAGCCGCGGGGGGGTCCTCCACCAGCCCCACCTTCACCACCTGCGGGTAAGGGTGCAGCTGAAGGGGACGCCCTGGGGACACCCCCCCCTCCCTGTGCCACCCCGGTGTCACCCAGTGCCACCCAGTCCCCCCACCCAAGTGCCCCCCGGTGCCACCCTTGCCCCAGGGACGGCGTCCCCATGGCCAATGTCACCTGGTGTCACCCCAACCCAGAGACCAGGTGTCCCCCCCCAAGTGCCACCCAGTGCCACCAGCTCCCCCCCACCTAAGTGCCACCCCAGCGTCACCCAGTCCCCCCACCCAAGTGCCCCCCGGTGCCACCCTTGCCCCAGGGACGGTGTCCCCATGGCCAATGTCACCCAGTGCCACCCCAACCCGGGGACCAGGTCCCCCCCCCCCAAGTGCCACTCCGTGCCACCCAGTCCCCCCCCCCCAGGTGCCACCCTTGCCCCAGGGACGGCGTCCCCATGGCCAATGTCACCCGGTGTCACCCTGACCCGGGGACCAGGTCCGCCCCCCCCCCAAGTGCCACCCCGTGCCACCCAGTGCCACCAGGTCCCCCCCCCAGTGCCACCCTTGCCCCAGGGGCTGCGTCCCCATCGCCGGTGTCACCCCCGACCTGGTCCCTCTCCCCAGTGCCACCCAGTGCCACCCCGGGGACGGCGTCCCCAGCGCCGCCGTCACCCGCGCCAGGCTCACCCCCACGAAGGGCACAAACTTCTGGCACGAGTCCTCGTCCGGGCTGGGGACGGAGAGGGGACATCGGGGGTGGCCCGTCCCCACGCGCCACCGCCCCCCCGCCAGCGTCCCCACGCCGGCACCCGCGTCCCGCGCTCGGGTCCCCGCACCGACGTCCCCGTGCCACCGTCCCCCTCCACTGTCCCCGTGTCCCACGTCACCGTCCCCGTGTCCCATGTCACCGTCCCCCATCCCACGTCCCTGTGTCCTCGTGTCCCGTGTCACCATCCCCGTGTCCCATGTCACCGTCCCCTCACCACTGTCCTCATGTCCCATGTCCCCGTGTCCCACGTCACTGTCAACCCAACAGTGTCCCCACATCGCTGTCCCCGTGTCCCATGACCCTGTGTCCCGTGTCACCCTGTCCCACGTCCCCGTGTCTCACACCTGTGTCCCACGTCCCTGTGTCTCATGTCCCCGTGTCCCATGTCACCCTGTCCCACGTCCCCGTGTCTCACATCTGTGTCCCACGTCCCTGTGTCCCACGTCCCCGTGTCCCATGTCCCCCTGTCTGACGTCCCCGTGTCCCACGTCCCCCTGTCTGACGTCCCCGTCCCACATCCCCGTGTCCCACGTCCCCCTGTCCGATGTCCCCCTGTCCCACGTCCCCGTCCCACGTCCCCGTGTCCCATGTCCCACTGTCTGACGTCCCCCTGTCCCACATCCCCGTGTCCCACGTCCCCCTGTCCCACGTCCCCGTGTCCCACGTCCCACTGTCTGACATCCCCCTGTCCCATGTCACCCTGTCCCACGTCCCCCGTGTCCGATGTCCCCCTGTCCCACGTCCCCGTGTCCCACGTCCCCCTGTCTGACGCCCCCCTGTCCCACGTCCCCCTGTGCCACGTCCCCGTGTCCCACGCCACCCCCCCGTGCCCCAGGTCCCCGTCCCCACTCACAACTTGTGCTTGCAGGTGAGCATGGCCTCGGCCACCGGCAGCAGGTGGGTGGCCCCAGCACCCGCCACGTACGACAGGATCCGTCCCACCACGTTGAAGGGCTCTGCGGGCACCCGGGGGGGGGCAGCACCCACGGGTGCCCCCCCCCTCCAAACCGCCACGGGGCCACCCGCCCACGGGTGACCCCCCCCCCCGCCCCAGGACCCCCTCCCACAACAGGGTGTCCCCACCTGGAGTGGCAATGCCGAGGGGATGGGTGCCACCACCCCGGGCCATCCCAGCGCCGGCACCCATGGGTGCTGGGGGCCCACTTACCGGTGGGGGGGGGCTCGCTGCGCCCGAAAAGCTCCCGCCAGGGGGGGTCGAGGAAGGCGGCCCCGTAGCGCCCGTCCACCGAGCCCAGGTACTGCGCCACCGGGTGGGTGCCTGCGGGTGACAGTGGGTGACGGGGGGTGGCAGGGACCCCCGGCCACGGCACCCGCCTGTCCCGGGCGTCAGACCGACCCCCCCCGTGTTAATGCCCCTGTGGGTGTCCCGTGGGTGCTCCAGGTGCCCCGTGGGCGTCTCATGGGTGCTGTGAGTGTCCCGTGGGTGTCCCGTGGGTGCTGTGAGTGTCCCAGGTGCCCCGTGGGTGCTCTGTGGGTGCCGTGAATGCCCCGTGGGTGCCATGGGTGCCTGTCAGGCACCCGTGGGTGCTGTGAATGCCCCCATGGGTGCTATGGGTGCCCATGGGTGCTGTGAATGCCCTGCAGGTTGTATGGGTGCTCTTGGGTGCTGTGAATGCCCCGTGGGTGCCATGGGTGCCCGTGGGGTACCCATGGGTGCTGTGAATGCCCCCGTGGGTGCTCTAGGTGCCTGTCGGGCACCCACGGGTGCCCTGAACGCCCCCGCGGGTGCCGTAAACGCCCCGTGGGTGCTATAGGTGCCTGTCAGGCACCCATGGGTGCCATGAATGCCCTGCGGGTGCTATGGGTGCCTGTGGGTGCTGTGAACACCCCATGGGTGCTATAGGTGCCTGTCAGGCACCCATGGGTGCCGTGAACGCCCCCGTGGGTGCTGTGGATGCTGTGTGGGTGCTATGGGTGCCCACGGGTGCCGTGAACGCCCCACGGGTGCCACGGGTGCCCGTGGGGCGCCCATGGGTGCCGTGAATGCCGTGTGGGTGCTATGGGTGCCCATGGGTGCTGTGAATGCCCCGCGGGTGCTATAGGTGCCTGTTGGGCACCCATGGGTGCCGTGAATGCCGTGCAGGTGCTATGGGTGCCCATGGGTGCCGTGAACGCCCCCGTGGGTGCTATAGGTGCCTGTCGGGCACCCGTGGGTGCCGTGAACACCCTGCAGGTGCTATAGGTGCCTGTTGGGCACCCACGGGTGCCATGAACGCCCTGTGGGTGCTATAGGTGCCTGTTGGGCACCCGTGGGTGCCCTGAACGCCCCCCGTGGGTGCCGTAAACACCCTGTGGGTGCTATAGGTGCCTGCCAGGCACCCATGAGTGCTGTGAACGCCCTGCGGGTGCCATGGGTGCCTGTCGGGCACCCATGGGTGCCATGAATGCCCTGTGGGTGCTATAGGTGCCTGTTGAATGCCCCCGCGGGTGCCGCGAACGCCCCACAGGTGCCATGGGTGCCTGCCAGGCACCCATGGGTGCCGTGAACGCCCCGCGGGTGCCATGGGTGCCTGTCGGGCACCTATGGGTGCCGTGAACGCCCCGCGGGTGCCATGGGTGCCTGTCGGCACCTGCGGGTGCCGCGAACGCCCCGTGGGTGCCGCGAAGGCCCTGCGGGTGCCATGGGTGCCTGTCGGGCACCTATGGGTGCCGTGAACGCCCTGCGGGTGCCATGGGTGCCTGCCGGCACCCGCGGGCGCCGTACCGAGGGGCACGAGGAGGAAGCGCAGGTAGCCCACCCACTCGGGGCTCTTGGCACCCAGGTGCCGGACGAAGCAGCGCAGCAGGGTGCTGTGGTAGCCGGCGCCACCCGCCGCCACCACCTTCAGCGCCCGGGGGGGCAGCGCCGAGCAGTTGCACCTGGGGGGGGGGACACACACGTATGGGTGGGGGGGACGCAGGCACACCCCCTCGGGGCACCCGTGGAGGGGGACGCGGGGGGATGTGGGTGCCCCCAGGGGGTTGGGACCCTTGGGGGGGGGACACCCCTGGGTGGGTTTGAGGGGGGGGGGAAGACCCCTGGGGGGGTGTGTATGGGTGGGGGGACACACATGGGTGGGTGGGTTTGGGAGGGGGGGAAGACCCCTGGGTGGGGGGTGTGTATGGGTGGGGGAACCCCTGGGGGGGGTGTGTATGGGTGGGGGACACCCCTAGATGGGGGGAACCCCTGGGTGGGTTTGGAAGGGGGATGGGATCCTTGGGGGGGGGTATGGGTGGGGGGACACCCCTGGGTGAGTGGGTCTGGGGGTGGGAAGACCCCTGGGGGGGTGTGTATGGGTGGGGGGACACCCCTGGGTGGGGTGACACCCCTGGGTGGGTTTGGGAGGGGGGGAAGACCCCTGGGGGGGGGTGTATGGGTGAGGGGACACCCCTGGGTGGGGGGAACCCCTGGGGGGGGGTGTATGGGTGGGGGGACACCCCTGGGTGGGTGGGTTTGGGAGGGGGGGAAGACACCTGGGGGGGGTGTGTATGGGTGGAGGGACACCCCTGAGTGGAGTGGGGGGGGGGGGGTGTGGGTGGGGGGACACCCCTGGGTGGGCATGGGGTGGGGTGGGGGTGTCCCAGGGGAGGCATGGGGGGGGGGAGCACCCATTGGGGGGCGGGCCCTCAGGGGGGCCATAGGTGGTGGGGGTGGGGTAGGGGAGGTGGCAGGAGCACCCCTGGGTGCTGGGGGCCCCCCAGGTTGGGGGGGACACACACGACACAGCTATGGGTGCTGTGAGCAGCTGGGGGGGGACACACAGGAGAACGGGTTGGGGACACACAGGAGAACGGGGGGGGGACACACACGCGTGTGGCCTCAGGGGACATGAGGGGACCCGGGGGGGGGGCGGGGGGGTCACTCACAATCTCTGGATGCGGGTGAGGACGGCGGAGAGCACGGCCGGCAGCTCCCCCCCCGCGGTGCCCACCAGCGCCTGCCCCTGCGCCTGCAGCAGCTCCCCCACCCACTGCGGGGGGGCACCCGTCACCCGCTGACCCCCCAATCCCACTGGGGGGGACACCCATCACCCACTGACCCCCCCAATCCCACTGGGGGGGGGCACCCATCACCCACTGACCCCGCCAATCCCACTGCAGGGGGGGCACCCATCACCCACTGACCCCCCCAATCCCACTGGGGGGGGCACCCATCACCCACTGACCCCCTCACCCCACTGTGGCAGGCACCCATCACCCACTGACACCCCCCCACACACACTTTGGGGGGGGGGGCACCCATGACCCACTGACCCCCCCACCCCACTGTGGGGGAGCACCCCTTGCCTGATGACCCCCCCACTCCACTGTGGGGGGGCACCCATCACCCACTGACCCCCCCAATCCCACTGGAGGGGGGCACCCATCACCCGCTGACCCCCCAATCCCACTTTGGGGGGGGGGCACCCATCACCCACTGACCCCCCCACCTCACTGTGGGGGGCACCCATCACCCACTGACCCCCCCAATCCCACTGCAGGGGGGGCACCCATCACCCACTGACCCCCCCAATCCCACTGGGGGGGGCACCCATCACCCACTGACACCCCCACACACACACTTTGGGGGGGGGGGGCACCCATGACCCACTGACCCCCCCGCTCCACCACGGGGGGGGTGAGCACCCATCAGCCCCCCCCCAGATGTTCTCCAAACCCATGGGTGCCACCCCCCGGGTGCCTACCCCTCCCACCCTCACGAGTTGTCCCCCCCCCATGGGTGCTCCCCCCCCCCCATGGGTGCCCCCCCCCCGATGCTCTCCAAACCCCACAGGTACCAATCCCCGGGTTCCTCCCCCCAGCAGGTTGTTCCCCAGGGGTTCCCCCACACCCACAAGGTGCTCCCCCCCATGGGTGCCCCCCCCCCATGGGTGCCCCCCCCGACCTGTCCCTGCCACTCGCTGGTGCTGACGAGGAGGATGCTCTCGGGCAGCCCCGTCTCGGGACCCAGGGCCTGACCCAGCTGCTCCCACAGCGCCCGCCGCGGCACCGCGGGGGGCACCTGGGGGGGAAGAGCACCCATGGGTGGGGGGCGCCCATCACCACCGCTGCCCCCACGGGGCTGGCACGGGGTGCTGTGGGTGGCCTCTGGTGGCCTCATGCCCCCGCCCCCCCGCCAACCTCCCCATTAGCTCCCAGTGTCCCCGTGTCCCCCCACACCTCCCAGTGTCCTCACGTCCCAGTGTGACCAGTGTCCCCATGTCCCCCCACACCTCCCAGTGTCCTCACGTCCCAGTGTGACCAGTGTCCCCATGTCCCCCCATACCTCCCAGTGTCCCCACGTCCCAGTGTCCCCACATCCCCCAGTGTCGCCAGTGTCCCCATGTCCCCCCAGTGTCCCCACATCCCCCATTAGCCCCCAGTGTCCCCATGTCCCCCCAGTGTCCCCACATCCCCCATTAGCCCCCAGTGTCCCCACGTCCCCCAGTGTCACCAGTGTCCCCATGTCCCCCCAGTGTCCCCACATCCCCCATTAGCCCCCAGTGTCCCCATGTCCCCCAGTGTCACCAGTGTCCCTATGTCCCCCCACACCCCCCAGTGTCCCCACGTCCCCCATCAGCCCCCAGTATCCCCACGTCCCCCAGTGTCCCCAGTGTCCCCATGTCCCCCCACACCCCCCAGTGTCCCCAGGTCCCCCCGTGCCCCCCAGTGTCCCCACGTCCCCCAGTCTCCCCAGGTCCCCCCGTGCCCCCCAGTGTCCCCACATCCCCCAGTGTCCCCACATCCCCCAGTGTCCCCAGTGTCCCCACGTCCCCCATCAGCCCCCAGTGTCCCCACATCCCCCAGTGTCCCCACGTCCCCCAGTGTCCCCACGTCCCCCATCAGCCCCCAGTGTCCCCACGTCCCCCATCAGCCCCCAGTGTCCCCAGTGTCCCCACATCCCCCAGTGTCCCCACGTCCCCCATCAGCCCCCAGTGTCCCCAGTGTCCCCAGGTCCCCCATCAGCCCCCAGTGTCCCCAGTGTCCCCACGTCCCCCAGTGTCCCCCGTGTCCCCAGGTCCCCCCGCGGCGGGTCACCTGTGCGCCGTGGGGCAGGTCGGGGGAGCGCTCGCTGTCGGAGCTGTTGTTCCTCTCGGCCAGCGGGCGGCAGAGCTGCCGCTCCCGCAGGGGGGTCCCCCGACGGCCCCGCCCGGGGGGGGCCCCCCCCTCCGCCCTGCCGGCCACACCCGCTGCACCCCCGGGGACCCCGAGATCCCACCCCCCCCGGGAGCCGGCCACACCCGCTGCACCCCCGGGGACCCCGAGATCCCACCGCCCCCGGGAGCCCGGCCTTCCCCAAACCCTGGCAGCCACCCCCCCGAGCCCAAAGCCCCTCGGGACCCCGATATGCCCCCCCCCCCGGACCCCAATATTTCCCCCCAGGGACCCCCAAAATCCTCCTAGGGACCCCAATATTCCCCCCAGGGACCCCCAAAATCCTCCTAGGGACCCCAATATTTCCCCCCAGGGACCCCCAAAATCCTCCTAGGGACCCCAATATTTCCCCCCAGGGACCCCCAAAATCCTCCTAGGGACCCCAAAACTGCCCGGAACCCCTTGTCCCCCCCCCAGGGACCCCAAATCCCTCCCCAAGAACCCCAACACTCCCCCCAGGGACCCCCAAAATCCTCCTAGGGACCCCAATATTCCCCCCAGGGAGCCCAAAAATCCTCCTAGGGACCCCAAACTGCCCAGGACCCCCGTCCGTCCCCCCAGGGACTCCAAAAATCCTCCTAGGGACCCCAATATCCACCCCCAGGGACCCCAAAAATCCTCCTAGGGACCCCAATATCCCCCCCAGGGACCCCAATATTCCCACCCAGGGACCCCAAAAATCCTCCTAGGGACCCCAAAACTGCCCAGAAGCCCCTGTTCCCCGCCCAGAGACCCCAATATTCCCACCCAGGGACCCCCAACCCACCCAGGGACCCCAAAAATCCACCTAGAGACCCCAAAACTGCCCAGGACCCCCTGTCGATCCCCACCCAGGGATCCCAAATCACTGCCCTGAACCCCAACACCCCCCCCCACCCCCCCAGGGACCCCCAATCTCCCCCTCCCCACGTCGGGGTGCTGTAGGACCCTGACGCCCACCTAGGGGTGCCCTCACCTGGGTGACGCCACCTCCCCCTTGCTGCCCTTCAGGGGGGTCTTCAGCTTTTCGGGGACCCCCCCGGGCTCCGGCAGGGGCTCGGGGTCCCCCCGGGTATCCTGGGTATGGGACACAAGGGGGGGCTGCAGGCACCCCAAAACTGCGGGGGGGGATACCCCACAAATGGGTGGCTGCAGGGTGGGGGACACCCCAAAACCAGGTGGCAGCAGGGTGGGGATACCGCACAATTGGGGGGCACCCCCTAACTGGGTGGCATCAATGGGGGGGGCACCCCATAACTGGGTGCTGTTGGGATGGGGATACCCCATAACTGGGGGGCACTGTAGGGGATACCCCAAAAGAGCGTGGGATGGGGTGGGGGACACCCCAAAACTGGGTGCCACTGGGATGGGGACACCCCAAGACTGGGTGGCATTGGGGTGGGGGGGGAATACCCCATAACTAGGTGGAACTGGGGGGGATACCCCAAAACAGGGTGGAAGGGGGTGGGGGACGCCCCATAACTGGGTGGCGTTGGGGGGGGGATGACACCCCACAACTGGGTGCTGTTGGGATGGGGACACCCTATAACTGGGTGGTACTGGGGGGGGGATACCCCAAAACAGGGTGGGATGGGGTGGGGGGACACACCCCATAACTGGGTGGTACTGGGGGGGGATACCCCAAAACGGGGTGTAATGGGGTGGGGGACACCCCATAACTGGCTGGCATTGGGGTGGGGGGGGACACCCCATAACTGGGTGCTGTTGGGACGGGAACACCCCATAACTGGTTGGCACTGGGGGGGTGTGTGACACATGCCCTTGGGGGGGTGGGGGCTTGGGGGGGGTCTCGGGGGGAGCCTCACCAGCCCCTCAGGGTCCTGCCCCCCGTCTTCGGGGGGTCTGCGCCCGCCCTTGGCCCCGGCCTCTGCCTGGGGGGAGAGGGGGTGTGCTTGGCCCCACAGCCCCCCCCAAATGCCTGCCCCCCCCCCCCAACTCCCTCTTAACCCTCCCAGGACCCCCTAACCCCCCCCCAGGGCTCTCCCCTAACCTTCCCAGAGCCCCCCCTAAATCCCCAAAGCTCCCCTAACCCACGGCCCCCCCAGACCCCAAAGGCTCCCCCCAACCCTTCCAGGACCCCCCCCACCCCCTAAAGCCCCCCAAACCCAGGAGCCATCTCACCCCTCCCCCAAGCTCCCCCAGCCCCCTAAAAACCCCCAATAACTCCCCCTGCCCCCCCATACCCCCCCATACCCCCCCACAACCCCCCCAGTGCCCCCCATAACCCTCCCAGACACCCCCAACACCCCCCAGTGCCCCCCATCACCCCCCAGTGCCCCCCATAAGCCCCCAACACCCCCAGACCCCCCCCAGAGACCCCCATAAACCCCCCCAGACACACCCATAACCCCCCCAGTGCCTCCCATAACCCTCCCAGTGCCCCCCATAACCCCCCCAACAGCCCCCCACCCCCCTAGTGCCCCCCATAACCCCCCAACAGCCCCCCACCCCTCCCAGTGCCTCCCATACCCCCCCCACTGTCCCCCATAAGGGGCTGGAAGACCCCCCTGTAGCCCTCCCAGTGCTCCCAGTAACCCCAGTGCCCCCCCTGCCTCCACTGACCGGGGGGGGCCCCTCGCGCCCCGGGCTGCCCATCTCCGTCTGGGAGCTCGACTGCGAGAGACCCTCGAAGAAGGGGCTGCGGGGACAAGGGACACCGATGGCACCGGGGGGGGACGACACGGGGGGCACCAGGACGTGGGGGGCACTGGGACATGGGGACACAGGGGGGGCCTGGTGGCACTGGGACATGGGGACACAGGGAGGCACTGGTGGCACTGGGATATGGGGACACAGGGAGACACTGGTGGCACTGGGATATGGGGACATGGGGGGGCCTGGTGGCACTGGGATATGGGGATGCAGCGGGGCACTGGTGGCACTGGGACATGGGGACATGGGGGGGCCTGGTGGCACTGGGACACGGGACACTAATGGCACTGGGACACGGGGACACCGGTGACACTGGGATGTGGGAACACGCGCTCCACAGGGATCTGGTGGCGCTGGGACGTGGGGACACGGGGGGGCCTGGTGGCACTGGGACATGGGGACATGGGGTGACACTGGTGGCACTGGGACATGGGGGGACGCTGGTCACACTGGGACATGGGGACACTAATGGCAGTAGGAAATGGGGACACCGGTGGCACTGGGACACGGGACACTAATGGCACTGGGACACGGGGACACTGGTGACACTGGGACGTGGGAACACGCGCTCCACAGGGATCTGGTGGCGCTGGGACGTGGGGACACGGGGGGGCCTGGTGGCACTGGGACATGGGGACACAGGGTGACACTGGTGGCACTGGGACATGGGGACACTGGTGGCACTGGGACATGGGGGGGCCTGGTGGCACTGGGACATGGGGACACGGGGCGACACTGGTGGCACTGGGACATGGGGGGATGCTGGTCACACTGGGACATGGGGACACTAATGGCAGTAGGAAATGGGGACACTGGTGGCACTGGGACATGGGGGGACACTAGTCACACTGGGACATGGGGAGACACTGCTCACACTGGGACACGGGGACACTAATGGCAGTGGGAAATGGGGACACCGGTGGCACCGGGACACGGGGACACCGGTGACACTGGGACGTGGGAACACGCGCTCCACAGGGATCTGGTGGCGCTGGGACGTGGGGACCCGGGGGCCACCGATGACATCGGGACACGGGGACAGAGAGTCGCCCGCGGGGGGGAGGTGACGCCAGCCCCGTCCCTCACCCGGAGAAGGTCCCACCCCAGCGCCAGACCAAAACGGCGCCCACGCGGGGGCACCCGGGGCAGGGGTCCCTCGGGTGCCGCGCCCTCACCGCAGCCTGGGCTTGGGGGTGCTGAGGACGCTGTCGGCGTCGTCCGGGTCGGCGCCGCTGTCGCTGGGGTTGAAGATCTCGAGGGTGTCGTAGAGCTCGTCCAGGTCCTGCGCCACCGCCCGCATGCGGGCGCGCGACACGTGCTCCAGCCCGAAGCCCGCCTGCGTCGCCGGGGGACGCGGGGGGACGCGGGACACCGAGGGTCACCCCGGCGGCGGCGGCGCCCGCGGCCAGCCCTGCCGCCGCCGTCACCGCGCCGCCTCTGCCAGCCCTGTCACCCAGCGTCGCCTCTGCCAGCCCTGTCACCCAGCGTCACCTCTGCCAGCCCTGCCGCCGCTGTCACCGCACCGCCTCTGCCAGCCCTGTCACCCAGTGTCACCATCCCCGTGTCGCCTCTGCCAGCCCTGTCACCCAGCGTCACCTCTGCCAGCCCTGCCGCCGCCATCACCGCGCCGCCTCTGCCAGCCCTGTCACCCAGCGTCGCCTCTGCCAGCCCTGTCACCCAGTGTCACCTCTGCCAGCCCTGCCGTCGCTGTCACCGCATCACCTCTGCCAGCCCTGTGTCACCCAGTGTCACCATCCCCGTGTCACCTCTGCCAGCCCTGCCGTCGCTGTCACCATGTCACCTCTGCAAGCCCTGTCACCCAGTGTCACCATCCCCGTGTCGCCTCTGCCAGCCCTGCCGCCGCTGTCACCGCGTCGCCTCTGCCAGCCCTGTCACCCAGTGTCACCATCCCCGTGTCGCCTCTGCCAGCCCTGTCACCCAGCGTCACCTCTGCCAGCCCTGCCGCCGCCGTCACCGCGCCGCCTCTGCCAGCCCTGTCACCCAGCGTCACCATCCCCGTGTCGCCTCTGCCAGCCCTGTCACCCAGCGTCGCCTCTGCCAGCCCTGCCGTCGCTGTCACCGCATCACCTCTGCCAGCCCTGTGTCACCCAGTGTCACCATCCCCGTGTCACCTCTGCCAGCCCTGCCGTCGCTGTCACCATGTCACCTCTGCCAGCCCTGTCACCCAGTGTCACCATCCCCGTGTCGCCTCTGCCAGCCCTGTCACCCAGCGTCACCTCTGCCAGCCCTGCCGCCGCCGTCACCGCGCCGCCTCTGCCAGCCCTGTCACCCAGCGTCGCCTCTGCCAGCCCTGCCGCCGCTGTCACCGCGCCACCTCTGCCAGCCCTGTCACCCAGCATCACCTCTGCCAGCCCTGTCACCCAGCGTCGCCTCTGCCAGCCCTGCCGTCGCTGTCACCGCGCCGCCTCTGCCAGCCCTGTCACCCAGCGTCACCTCTGCCAGCCCTGCCGTCGCTGTCACCGCGCCGCCTCTGCCAGCCCTGTCACCCAGCGTCACCTCTGCCAGCCCTGCCGCCACTGTCACCGCACCGCCTCTGCCAGCCCTGTCACCCAGCATCACCTCTGCCAGCCCTGCCGTCGCTGTCACCGCATCGCCTCTGCCAGCCCTGTCACCCAGCGTCGCCTCTGCCAGCCCTGTCACCCAGCGTCACCTCTGCCAGCCCAGCCGTCGCTGTCACCGTGTCACCTCTGCCAGCCCTGTGTCACCCAGTGTCACCATCCCCGTGTCACCTCTGCCAGCCCTGCCGTCGCTGTCACCATGTCACCTCTGCAAGCCCTGTCACCCAGTGTCACCATCCCCATGTCGCCTCTGCCAGCCCTGCCGCCGCTGTCACCGCGTCGCCTCTGCCAGCCCTGTCACCCAGCGTCACCTCTGCCAGCCCTGCCGTCGCTGTCACCGCGTCGCCTCTGCCAGCCCTGTCACCCAGTGTCACCATCCCCGTGTCACCTCTGCCAGCCCTGTCACCCAGCGTCACGTCTGCCAGCCCTGCTGCCGCTGTCACCGCGTCACCTCTGCCAGCCCTGCCGTCACTGTCACCGTGTCACCTCTGCCAGCCCTGTCACCCAGTGTCACCTCTGCCAGCCCTGCCATCACTGTCACCGTGTCACCTCTGCCAGCCCTGTGTCACCCAGTGTCACCATCCCCGTGTCACCTCTGCCAGCCCTGCCGTCGCTGTCACCATGTCACCTCTGCAAGCCCTGTCACCCAGTGTCACCATCCCCGTGTCACCTCTGCCAGCCCTGCCGTCGCTGTCACCATGTCACCTCTGCCAGCCCTGTCACCCAGTGTCACCATCCCCGTGTCACCTCTGCCAGCCCTGCCGTCGCTGTCACCGCGTCGCCTCTGCCAGCCCTGTCACCCAGTGTCACCATCCCCGCGTCGCCTCTGCCAGCCCTGCCGTCGCTGTCACCGTGTCACCTCCTGCCAGCCCTGTGTCACCCAGTGCCACCCCTGCCAGTATCACCATCCTCGTGTCACCGTGTCACCTCCTGCCAGCCCTGCCATCACTGTCACCATGTCACCTCCTGCCATCCCTATGGCACCCAGTGTCACCATGTCACCTCTGCCAGCCCTGCTGTCGCTGTCACCTGTCACCTCCTGCCATCCCTATGTCACCCAGTGCCACCCCTGCCAGTGTCACCATGTCACCTCCTGCCAGCCCTATGTCACCCAGTGTCACCATCCCCATGTCACCATGTCACCTCCTGCCAGCCCTGCCATCGCTTTCACTGTGTCACCTCCTGCTGTCCGTGTCACCCAGTGCTACCTCCTGCCAGTGTCACCATCCTCATGTCACCATGTCACCTCCTGCCAGCCCTGCCATTGCCATGTCACCCAGTGCCATCCCTGCCAGTGTCACCGTGTCACCTCCTGCCAAGCCTGCCATCCCTGTGTCACCACGTCACCTCCTGCCAGCCCTGTGTCACCCAGTGCCACCTCCTGCCAGTATCACCATCCTCGTGTCACCGTGTCACCTCCTGCCAGCCCTGCCATCCCTGTCACTGTGTCACCTCCTGCCAGCCCTACCATCCCTGTCACCGTGTCACCTCCTGCCAGCCCTATATCACCCAGTGCCACCCCTGCCAGTGTCACTGTGTCACCTCCTGCCAGCCCTGCCATCACTGTCACCATGTCACCTCCTGCCATCCCTGTGTCACCCAGTGCCACCTCCTGCCAGTATCACCATCCTCATGTCACCGTGTCACCTCCTGCCAGCCCTGCCATCACTGTCACCATGTCACCTTCTGCCAGCCCTGTGTCACCCAGTGCCACCTCCTGCCAGTATCACCATCCTCATGTCACCGTGTCACCTCCTGCCAGCCCTGCCATCCCTGTCACCATGTCACCTTCTGCCAGCCCTGTGTCACCCAGTGCCACCTCCTGCCAGTATCACCATCCTCGTGTCACCGTGTCACCTCCTGCCAGCCCTGCCGTCTGTGTCGCCGAGGGCCACCTCCAGCCAGTGTCACCGTGTCACCTCCTGCCAGCCCTGCCATCCCTGTCACCGTGTCACCTCCTGCCATCCCTACGTCACCCAGTGCCACCCCTGCCAGTGTCACTGTGTCACCTCCTGCCAGCCCTGCCATCACTGTCACCATGTCACCTCCTGCCATCCCTGTGTCACCCAGTGCCACCTCCTGCCAGTATCACCATCCTCGTGTCACCGTGTCACCTCCTGCCAGCCCTGCCATCACTGTCACTGTGTCACCTCCTGCCATCCCTGTATCACCCAGTGTCACCATCCCCATGTCACCGTGTCACCTCCTGCCATCCTTATGTCACCCAGTGCCACCCCTGCCAATGTCACCGTGTCACCTCCTGCCAGCCCTATGTCACCCAGTGCCACCCCTGCCAATGTCACCGTGTCACCTCCCGCCAGCCCTGCCATCGCTGTCACCGTGCCACCTCCTGCCATCCCCGTGTCACCCAGTGCCACCTCCCGCCAGCCCTGCCACCCCCCTGTCACCATGTCACCCCCCCGCCAGCCCCACCACCCCGTGTCACCGCGTCACCCCCTGCCACCTCCCGCACCCCCGTGCCACCCAGTGCCACCCTCCGCCAGCCCAGTGTCCCTGTGCCACCCCCGCCACCCCCCCACCCCGTGCCACTACCTGTCACCTTGTGCCACCCCCACGTCACCCCGCGTCACCCTCTGCCACCCCATGTCACCCCCCCACCTCTGTGCCACCCCGTGTCGCCCCACTGACGTTGCCACCCTGTGTCACCCCCCACGCTGCCCCGTTGTCGCCCAGTGCCACCCCACGTCACCCTGTCCCCAGGGTGCCCCCCCCACCCCCCCCGCAGCACCCACGGGTGCTCCTACCTCCTCCGACACCTTGAACCGCTTCAGCAGGGCCACGAACTTCTGCTTGATATTGGGCTGCTGCGGGGACACGGGGGGGTCAGGGGCACCCATGGGTGCCCCCCCCCAGCACCCAAGCACCCCCTGGGGGGCACCCACAGCCCCCCCCCGCCCCCCAACTCACCCGGGTGGAGGCCATCAGCTTCCTCCGCGTCTTCTTCACCTTGGGCAGCTCCTCTTCCTCGTAGAAGAGATCCTGGGGGACACGGGTGACAGGGTGGGGGGGGGCACCCGTGGTGGCACCCAAGGGTGGGGAAGGGGAAGGGGGGGGGTCCCCAGCACCCACCTGGCCGTGCAGGGCATCGTCGCTGCCCTCCTGCTCGGAGGAGAAGCTCTCCTCCTCTTCCTCCGAGTAGTTGTCGATGTCGGGGGAGCGATCTGGGTGGGTGGGGGGGGAGCACCCAAAGGTGGGGGTCCCTGGGGTGCCCCCCCCGGTGCTGGGCTCGGCAGGGTGCTCCCCACGTGCCCATGGGGGGTCCTAAAGCTTTGTCGCTTCTCTGCACCCGTGGGTGCCCCTACTCCCCGGTGGCTGCGGGTGACCGTCACCCCCCCTGCTGGCACCCGCGTCGCCCCCTCGGTGCGTGTCCCCCCCCTTTCCTGGGTGTCCCCCAGCACCCAAAGGTGCCGCCTGGCCCCATGGATGCTCCCCGCACCCACAGATGCTGCCTGCACCCATGGGTGCTCTCATGGACACCCCCAGGACCATATGAGACCCAGGCTCCTCCGCCCCCCCTCCCAGCACCCACTGGTATCTCAGCACCTAAGGGTGGCCCCCAGGACCCAAAGGTGCCCCCCCAGCACCCATGGGTGCTCCCCACACCCACAGATGCTCCCTTCACCCATGGGTGCTGTTGTGGACACCCATGGGGCCACACGTGCCCCAGGCTCCTCTGCCCCCCCCCAGCACCCACTGGTGTCTCAGCACCCAAGGGTGCCCCCCCAGCACCCATGGGTGCTCCCCATTTCTATGGGTGCTCTCCACACCCACAGATGCTCCCTTCACCCGTGGGCGCTCTCATGGACACCCCTGGGATCACACGTGCCCGGGGCTCCTCTGCCCCCCCCTCCCAGCACCCACTGGTGTCTCAGCACCCAAGGGTGGCCCCCAGCACCCAAGGGTGGCCCCCCAGCACCCACAGATACTCCCTGCACCCATGGGTGTTCTCAGAGACGCCTCTCCATCCCCAATACCTCCAGATCCCTGGTTTTTCCAGCCCCTCCCCAGCACCCAACATTGCCCCAGCACCCAGCAATGCCCCCCCCCGCCCCCCCCCCCCCCCAACCAGCACCCATGGGTGCCCGGGGCCTCACCCGAGAGCTTGCCCTTGGCCTCGTGATCGATGGGCTGGCTGGAAAGCGAATTCACCCGGATCTCGGCCACCGGCACCGCCGCGTCCTTCACCGCCCGGTGCAGCACCAGCGCCAGCCCCCCCTCGCTAGGGTGCTGCAGCACCTATGGGTGGGGGTGGTAAAAACAGAGCACCCAAATTTAGGGAGGGAGGGGGGAAAGGAACACCACCACCACCCCACAGCAGGGACTGACCCACGCCGCCCGGTGAATGCTGTCCCGCCGACATCCCCGCCGTGCGTTAGAGCACCCTGACCCCCCCACCACCACCCTGACCCCCCCCCACCCTAGCACCCACCTCCGCCATGTTGATGAGCCCCACGGCCAAGGTTTTATAACCCAAAAAAGTTCGGTTCTTGTAGCGTTTCCGCCGCTGCAGCATCACCTGGAGGCGGTTGGCGTCGCGCTTCAGAAAGTGGGGGTACTGCGGCGGAGACGGGGGGGTTATTTAGGGTGTTACATAGGGAGAGCACCCATGGGTGGGGGGGGGTCAGGGCGCTTTACCTGCAGGGAGAAGGTGAGCTGGAGCTCGGTCTCCGGGGAGCCGCCGGGCGGCAGCGGGATCTCGTTGGATCGCAGGATCCGCTTGGAGCCCTGGGTGGGGGGGGTGGGTGTAAATTCCTCTCCCCCCCCCAGGGTGGAGGGTGGGGCTCTTGGGACCCCCCCACCCCACCCCACAGGGACCTCCTGACCCCCAGGGTCCACCCTGCCCACTCAAAGGGACACAGCACCCAAGACCTGACACCCATTAAGACCACCCCACGCCCCCCCTGACCTCCAGGGTCCACCCCCCTCAAAAAGGATCCCAGCACCCAAGACCTGGGACCCCCCCTCTCACCCCAGGACCCCCCCCCGACCCTCAGGGCACCCTCCTCTACCCCAAGGGACCCAGCACCCAAGACCTGACACCCATTAAGACCCCCCCAGGACACCCCCCGACCCCCAGGGTCCACCCCCCAAAAAGGATCCCAGCACCCAAGGCCTGGGACCCCCCCTCTCACCCCAGCACCCCCTCCCCCGACCCCCAGGGCACCCTCCTCTACCCCAAGGGACCCAGCACCCAAGACCTGACACCCAATACCCCCCCCCCCCCAAAACGACCCAATACCCCCCCCAATGCCCCCCCCCCCCAAAACCTGCCACCCCCCAAAACCTGCCATCCCCAGCACCCCTAGAGGACCCTCTCTGCCCCCCGCCCCAACCCCCACCCTTGACACCCAGCACCCTAGGGGACCCTCAGGGACCCCCCACCCACCCAGGACCCCAATGCCCCCCCCGTGCCCCCCCCCACCTGCAGTTTGACGGCGATGACGACGGAGCCCAGGTCCTTGGCCACCTCCCGCACCAGCACCAGGCGCTGCAGCGTCAGGCTGAACAGTCTGGGGGGGGGGCCGGGGGGGTCACAATAATTTGGGGGAGTGGGGGGTCAATATGGGGGGGGGACGGACCGGGGAGGGGGGCTGGTGTCACTCTGGGGGGGGTCACGGGGAGGATGAGGGGGGTCTGGGGGGGGGGGGGGCAGGTATCAGCCCCCCCCAGGGGGGTTAATGGGGGTGGGGGGGGGTTACGAGCAGGCTGGTGCCGCCCCCCCCCCCATACCTACAGAGTTCCCGGGGGGGGACTGGGTGTACTGGGGGGAAACCGGGGGTGTCCCAGGGGTCCTTGGGGGGGACCGGGTGTCCCGGGGGGGACAGGGGTGTCCTGGGTGTCCCTGGGGAGGACTGGGGAGGGACACCGGGTGTCCCGAGGGGGGGTCCGGGTGTCCCTGGGGGGCACCGGGGGGGGACCGGGGGGGGACCGAGGGAGGACCGGGTGTCCCGGGGGGATACAGGGGTACCTTGGGTGTCCCTGGGAGGGACCGGAGGGGAACCGGGGGTGTGCCGGGGGGGGGACCGGAGGGGAACCGGGGGGGTACAGGGGTATCCCGGGTGTCCCTGGGGGGGACCGGAGGGGAACCGGGGGTGTCCCGGGGGGGGACCGGAGGGCAACCGGGGGGTACAGGGGTATCCCGGGTGTCCCTGGGGGGAACGGAGGGCAACCGGGGGTGTGCCGGGGACGACGACCCGCGGACCCGCCCCTCACCTGGGCACGCAGCTGGGCGAGCTCCGGTCCACCTCCCAGGTCGCGTACAGGTTCATCTGCACCGGCCGGCCGGGCCCGCCGGTACCGGTAGCGGTAGGAACCGGGGGGGTGGTGGTGGTGGTGGGGGGGGTGGTGGTGGTAGGGGGGGAAACGACCCCGGTGCCGGGGGTGGGAGGGGGGGGCCCGGCCGGGGCCGGGGGGGGCTGAGGGGAGGCCGCGGGCGGCGGGGCCGGGCCGGGGGGGCCGCGGGGGCCGCCGCGCTCCGCCATCGCCCGCCGCCGCCGCCGCCGCCGCGCGCGCGCGCCCGGCCGCGCCCCCGCCTTCCTCATTGGCTCCCGCCCTGTTGCCTGCTTCCTCATTGGTTAGAGTTCGAACGCCGGCGGGAAGGTTCCGCCCCGCGCGCGGGGTTGGGGCGAGACCCCGCCCACCCGCGGCGTTCATTGGTCCGATCTGTCCGTTCCCCCGCCCCACTGCGGAAAGGGGAGCTCCGCCCACCGCCCGCTCGCTGGTTTGGCTCCGCCCACCACCCGCTTCCCAGGCGCTAATTGGGTGGTGCTGGAGCTGGCCACGCCCACCCCGCAGGGGGAGGCGGAGCGAGGAGCGTCACTGGGGGACCGGGATGGAGCCGGCGGGGGGGGAACATGGGGCTGGGGGGGACATGGGGGGGGACAAGGGCTGGGGGGACACAGGGACACGGCCTGGGGATGGTGGGGACATGGGGACAGGGGCTGGGGACATAACCGAGGGACATGGGGACACAGCCTGGGGATGGGGGGGACATGGGGGGGGGGACAAGGGGACAGGGGCTGGTGGGGACACGGGGACAGGGGCTGGGGACATGGGGACACAGCCTGGAGCCATGGGGATGGGGACACAACCCGGGGACATGGGGACACAGCCTGGGGATGGTGGGGACATGGGGGGGGGGCAAGGGGACAGGGGCTGGGGGGGACACAGGGACACGGCTTAGGGATGGTGGGGACATGGGGACAGAGCCTGGGGACATGGGGACACAGCCTGGGGACATGGCATGGGGACACAGCCTGGAGCCATGGGGATGGGGACACAACCCGGGGACATGGGGACACAGCCTGGGGATGGTGGGGACATGGGGGGGGGGACAAGGGGACAGGGGCTGGGGGGGACACAGGGACACGGCTTAGGGATGGTGGGGACATGGGGATGGAGACACAACCTGGGGACATGGGGACGGGGGCTGGGGACACAGCCTGGAGCCATGGGGATGGGGACACAACCCGGGGACATGGGGACACAGCCTGGGGATGGTGGGGACATGGGGGGGGCAAGGGGACAGGGGCTGGTGGGGACACGGCTTAGGGATGGTGGGGACATGGGGACAGGGGCTGGGGACAGAGCCTGGGGACACAACCTGGGACAAGGGGACAGGGCCTAGGGACACAGGGACAGAGCCTGCGGACATGGGGATGAGGACAGGGCCTGGGGACATGGGGGACATGGGCTGGGGCTGGTGGGGACATGGCGGGACACAGGGACACAGCCTGGAGACACGGGGATGGGGACACAACCTGGGACAAGGGCATAGGGCCTGGGGACACTGGGGACACAGCCTGGGGACATGGGCTGGAGCTGGTGGGGACAGGGGCTGGGGACATGGGGGACGGGCTGGGAGTGGTGGGGACACAAGGACACAACCCGGGGACATGGGGACACAGCCTGGGGATGCTGAGGACACCTAGTGAGCCATGCTGCTGGTGCAGGGGGACAGGGCTGGGGGACACCAGGGCCACCAGGGCCACCGCGCGAGCTCTGCTGCCAGGGCACCGGGCTGGAGCTTGGGGACACGGCGACAGCGAGCGAGGCGCGCTGCCGGGACACGGGGACCCCCGGGGACACGGCGACAGCGAGCGAGGCGCGCCGCCGGGACACGGGGACCCCCCGGGGACACGGTGACAGCGAGCGAGGCGCACCGCCGGGACACGGGGACCCCCCGGGGACACGGTGACAGCAAGCGAGGCGCGCTGCCGGGACACGGGGACCCCCGGGGACATCAGGCAGAGAGCAAGGCCGAGGTGGGGGGACACACACAGTGGGGACACCCACCTTTTATTTACAAAACAAAGGGGACAGGGACAAAGAGAGGGACATGTCACCGTCCCCAACAACCGAACCACACAGCCCCGCTCCAGCCCCGGGCGCTAGCGGGGGGGTGGGAGTTGGGTGCCACCCCCTCCCCAGCGATACCACCCACCCCCCCCCCGCCGTAGGGAGGTGGGTGCTGAGAGGTGACAAGAGCCTGGTCCCGAGGAGGGTGACAAAAAAAGGTGACAAACGTGTCACCTCCCCTCCTAGAACTTAAATTCTTTGTATTTCTTGCCGCCTCCCCGGGCGTCCTGGGGCTGCGCCTTCCGCTTCTTCTGCTGCAAAAGGAGAAGGGGGGGGGGGGGATGACACAAAGAGGGGTCAGGGAGGGTGACGAGAGTGACAAAGTGACAGAGGTGACAGGGAGGGGACCGTCCCCACCTTCTGCTTGGCGGCGTGCTCGGCCACCATGTCGCTGAAATCTTCTTTTTCCACCTGGGCCTGCTGCTCCCGCACGTGTTCTTCGTATTTTTGCGTCATGGCCGTGGGGTCGAGCTCGAGCTCCTCGGGGGCCAGGGCCACCTCCACCCCCTGCGCCTCGGGTACCGGACCCTTGCGCCCCATCACCTAAGGGTGGGGGGGGGACACAGAGACACAGAGGGAGGGGTTAGATGGGTGGGGGGGTGGGGGGTGACGCGGCACCCGCGGGTGCTGGGAGGAGGTGGTGGGCCGGGGGGGGGCTCACCGCCGACATGTCGTAGATGTGGGTGGAACCCATCATGGCGGTGCCGACGGTGGCTGTGCGCTTTTCGGGGACCACCGTGAAGAGTTGGGGGGTCTCGCTGCTGTTTTGGGGAGGGGGGGGCACACAGACACACACGTTCTCAGCACTGGGTGCCCACCCAGGTGCCTCCTGCTTACCCCAAAAGCTAGCACCCCCCCCCCGCCATTCTCCCAGCACCCCAAGAGTCCCTGGGACCCGCTCCCAACCCTCAGCACCCCAAGCCCCCCGCCCCGCACCCATCCCCAGCACCCTGAGCCCCCCCCAGCACCCACCCCTGCTCTCCCAGCACCCTGACCCCCCCTGCACCCATCCCCACCCCCCAGCACCCTAAGACTCCCCCCAGCACCCACCCCTGCTCTCCCAGCACCCTGACCCCCCAGCACCCACCCCTGCTCTCCCAGCACCCTGACCACCCCTGCACCCATCCCCACCCCCTCAGCACCCTAAGACCCCCCCAGCACCCACCCTGACCCCCCCCTGCACCCACCCCTGCTCTCCCAGCACCCCAAAACCCTCAGCACCCAATCCCCATCCTCCCACCACCGCCCAGCACTCACCCCTGCTCTCCCAGCACCCTGACCCCCCCCTCACCCATCCATGGCTTCCTCAATCTTCTTCTTCCTCAGCTCGATGAGCTCGGGGGTCTCCATCCCCGCCGGCACTGAGGAGAAGCCCCCGGGCGTGATGAGGCCACTGCGGGGAGACAGAAAGGGTGGGGGGGGTCAGGGTGGGTGGGTGACAGCAGCGGGGGGGTCCATGGGTGCTGGAAGGGGCCCCCCCCCAACCTGTCTGCAGGGGTGATGAACCCCGTCTCGTCCGGCTTCTCTTCGTCGCTCTCTTCCTCCTCCTCCTCCTCTGAGGACTCCTCGTCCGAGGGTTCCAGCTCCCCCCAGGGCGTCCGGTCGATCTCTTCCTCCTCCTCCTTTGTCTGGGGGGGGGGTCGGGGGGGGTCAGAGGGAGTATGGGTGGTGGGGTGGGGGTGTATTATGGGTGCTGAGGGGGGAGATGGGTGCCCAGGAGGGAGATACAGGTGTAGCAGAAGGGGGACCCAAAAATGGTGGTGGGAGGGAGAGGGATCAGGGAGAGTCCCCAAATTGCTCAGGGAAAAGGGGGGGGGGGGGGGGTATGGGTGCTGTGGGGGTGGGATTTGGGTGCCCGGGGGGGGGTATGGGTGCTGTGGGGGTGGGATTTGGGTGCCCAGGGTGGGAAAGGAGGGTGCCCATGGGTGCACAGCAAGAAGCAAGGTGGGAGGAAAACTGGGGACACACACACACAGAGGATGGAGGGGAGGAGTCCGGGGGGGTCCCCAAATTGCTCGGGGGAAATGGGGGGACACAGAGAATTCATGGGTGCCCCCCCCCCCCCCAGGGGCTCAGGGTCACCCTGGATGGCTCACGGGTGCTCTGAGCTCATCAGGGTGGCTCTGCAGAGCTTCGGGCGGCTCACGAGGGTCCCTGGGGGGTTGTGGGGCCCCCCCCGGGGGGGGGAGCATGGGGGGGACCGAGGGAGGGTGGGGGGGTCCGGGGGAGGCCCCGGTACCTGGAACTCGGCAGCGTTGGTGCCGAAGACGTCGCCGTAGAGCGGCTTCCCCGTCTCGTCCACGGGCGGCTTCCCCCAGCCCCCGGCGTGGTACCCGAAGGAGCAGCCCTGGCACCGGCAGAAGGGTTGGGGGGGGGGGGCACAGAGCCCCCCCAGAGAATCCCTGACACCCCCCCCCGAACCCCTCCCAGCTCCCCAGACACCCCCACCGCCCCCCAGACACCCCAAGCCCCCCCGTACCCGAAGGAGCAGCCCTGTAGCAGAAGAGCTGCCCATAGGCCCCCACCCCAGAACCCCCAAAGCCCCCCCAGACCCCCCTCCAAACACCCTCAGAGACCCCCAACCCCCCCAGGCACCCCAAAATCCCCCTTGGGCCCCCCAAACCCCCCAGGTACCCAAAGGAACAGTCTTTGGGTCCCCCTGGGACCCCCTGCCCCCCACCAAGACCCCCCCTGGAACCCCCAAACCCTTCCCCACCCCCCCAGCACCCCTAAACCCCTCCCCAGTCACCCCAACCCTCTCCCCAGCACCCAAAGGGGCAGCCCTGCAGCACCCATGGACCTGCAGGGCCCCCCAGCACCCAAAGCCCCCCAAGGACCCCAACTGCACCCCCCCAGCACCCAAAGCCCCCCAAGGACTCCAACTGCACCCCCCCCAGCACCCAAAGCCCCCCCCCAAGGACCCCAAATGAACCCTCCCAGCACCCAAAGCCCTCCCCAGCACCCAAAAGCCCCCCCTCACCTCAGGGATGGGGGAGTTGAGCCCCGGGATCTTGAGGTTGGGGTAGGAGGGGGGGGGCCCGTAGCGCTGCATGGCGATCAGCCAGGGTGGGGGCACCTTGTGCGCGTTCTGCCAGCACCGGGGGGGGTAGGGGGTAGGGGGGGAGTCAGCACCCATGGGTGCCCCCTGGCACCCACTGGTACCCACCTACCCCCTCAGCCAGCCACCAGGCCACCCCTAACTCTGGGTGCCCCCCAGTACCCACAGGTGCCCCCCAGCACCCATAGGTGCCCCCCAGCTCACTCACAATACCCAGGGTAACACACAGCTCCCCCCACCACAGGCTTCCCCCCCACCAGCACCCATGGGTGCCCCCCCCAACCCCACTGACACCCCCAAGGCACCCACCTAGCCCCCAGGCCAAAACTCCAGCCTGGGGTGCCCCCCAGCACCCACAGGTGCTCCCCGGGCATGCCCAGGGCGATGCGCAGCTCCCCCCCAGCACCCACGGGTGCCTCCACAGCACCCATGGGTGCCCCCCAGATATGTCCAGGGCGATGTGCAGCTCCCCCTGCTCCCCCCCAGCACCCACGGGTGCCCCCCAGGCGTGCCCAGGGCGATGCGCAGCTCCCCCCCAGCACCCACGGGTGCCCCCCAGATATGTCCAGGGCCATGTGCAGCTCCCCCTGCTCCCCCCCAGCACCTACGGGTGCCCCCCCAGGCATGCCCAGGGTGATGCGCAGCTCCCCCACAGCACCCAGGGGTGCCCCCCAGATATGTCCAGGGCCATGTGCAGCTCCCCCTGCTCCCCCCCAGCACCCACAGGTGCCCCCACAGCACCCACGAGTGCCCCCCCAGGCATGCCCAGGGCGATGCGCAGCTTCCCCCCAGCACCCAGGGGTGCCCCCCAGATATGTCCAGGGCGATGTGCAGCTCCCCCTGCTCCCCCCCAGCACCCACGGGTGCTCCCCGGGCATGCCCAGGGCAATGCGCAGCTCCCCCCCAGCACCCACGGGTGCCCCCACAGCACCCATGGGTGCCCCCCAGATATGTCCAGGGCGATGTGCAGCTCCCCCTGCTCCCCCCCCAGCACCCACGGGTGCCCCCCAGGCGTGCCCAGGGCAATGCGCAGCTCCCCCCCAGCACCCACGGGTGCCCCCTAGATATGTCCAGGGCCATGTGCAGCTCCCCCTGCTCCCCCCCAGCACCTACGGGTGCCCCCCCAGGCATGCCCAGGGCAATGCGCAGCTCCCCCACAGCACCCATGGGTGCCCCCCAGATATGTCCAGGGCCATGTGCAGCTCCCCCTGCTCCTCCCCAGCACCCACGGGTGCCCCCCAGATATGTCCAGGGCCATGTGCAGCTCCCCCTGCTCACCCCCCAGCACCCATGGGTGCCCCCCCAGCACCCATGGGTGCTCCCCAGGCATGCCCAGGGCGATGCGCAGCTCCCCCCCAGCACCCAGGGGTGCCCCCCCAGCACCCAGGGGTGCCCCCGCTCACCGGCCCCACGGGCATGCCCAGGGCGATGCGCAGCTCGTCCGAGAGGTCGCCCGGCTTCTTCTCCTTCAGCCGCGTCTCGAACTCCTTCCCCTGGGGACGGGGACAAGGACGGGGTGTCACCGGGGTTGGGGGGGGACACGGGACACCAGGGAGGGGACATCGGGGAGGGGGGGGAAGGGCAGAGGAGGACGGGGACATTGTCGGGGGGACACAAAGGCACAGGGTGGCACGGGGACAACCCCGAGGGACAGGGGGAACAGTGCTGCAAGGACAAGGGGATGACCCTGAGGGACAGGGGTACGCACCATCGGGGGGGACATGGGGACAACCTTGAGGGATATGGGGACATCCCTGAGGGACATGGGGACACTGCTAGAGAGACAGGGTGGCACCATCGGGGGGACATGGGGACATCCCTGAGGGACACGGGGACACTGCTAGGACAGAGGACAACCTTGAGGGATGGGGGATGCTGCTTGAGGGACATGGGGACACCTTTGGGGGACATGGGGAGACACTGCTAGAGGGACGTGGTGGCACCATCATGGGGGACACGGGGACGCGCTTGAAGGACATGGCAACACTGCTACAGAGACATGGGGACAACCTTGAGGGACATGGGGACATCCCTGAGGGACATGGGGACACTGCTAGAGGGACAGGGTGGCACCATCGGGGGGACATGGGGACAACCTTGAGGGACACGGGATGTCCCTGAGAGTGGGTGGCAGGGATGGGACCCCACCTGGGTGCTGGTGGCGGGGAGGGGGGGCACCCAGAAGGGGACAGATCCCCACCTGGGTGCCAGGAGGGTGACAAGCCCCTGCCAGGGTGCTGGCGAGGGGGGGGACATGATGACACCCTAAGGTGACAACTCCCAGTAGGGTGGTGACACCGGCTCCTGGTGACACCTCCCCAGCCCAACACCAGGCTGGAGGTGACACGAGCCTGTTGGGGGGCACCCATGGGTGGGGGAAGAAGCACCCATGGGTGGGGGGGTGCCCACCTCGTAGTAGAGGTCCCCGTGGATGGTGAGTTTGGGCTTGGTCTGCCACTTGAAGAAGGCGTCGTGCAGCTTCTGGTAATCGATGTCGATCTTCCCCATTTTGGGACGAACCTTCTCCCTCATCTTCGATTTCATCGTCTTCTGCTCCTCCTGGGAGGGGGGACATGGGAGGTTGGGGACACCCAGAGTGTCCCCAACACTTCTGGGGACACCTATAAGGTGCTCAAAAGTTTGGAGGAGGACCCAGAGGTTCCTCATGATATACCAAGGGGCACCTGGAGCCACCCTTGACACCCCCGAAGCCCCAGATAGGCACCTACAATGTCCCCGAAGCCCCAGATGTCCAACCACGACGTCCCCGAAGCCCCAAATGTCCAACCACGACGTCCCCAGAGCCCCAAATGTCCAACCACGACGTCCCCAGAGCCCCAAATGTCCAACCACGACGTCCCCAGAGCCCCAAATGTCCAACCACGACGTCCCCAGAGCCCCAAATGTCCAACCACGACGTCCCCAGAGCCCCAAATGTCCAACCACGACGTCCCCAGAGCCCCAAATGTCCAACCACGACGTCCCCAGAGCCCCAAATGTCCAACCACGACGTCCCCAGAGCCCCAAATGTCCAACCACGACGTCCCCAGAGCCCCAAATGTCCAACCACGACGTCCCCAGAGCCCCAAATGTCCAACCACGACGTCCCCAGAGCCCCAAATGTCCAACCACGACGTCCCCAGAGCCCCAAATGTCCAACCACGACGTCCCCAGAGCCCCAAATGTCCAACCACGACGTCCCCAGAGCCCCAAATGTCCAACCACGACGTCCCCAGAGCCCCAAATGTCCAACCACGACGTCCCCAGAGCCCCAAATGTCCAACCACGACGTCCCCAGAGCCCCAAATGTCCAACCACGACGTCCCCAGAGCCCCAAATGTCCAACCACGACGTCCCCAGAGCCCCAAATGTCCAACCACGACGTCCCCAGAGCCCCAAATGTCCAACCACGACGTCCCCAGAGCCCCAAATGTCCAACCACGACGTCCCCAGAGCCCCAAATGTCCAACCACGACGTCCCCAGAGCCCCAAATGTCCAACCACGACGTCCCCAGAGCCCCAAATGTCCAACCACGACGTCCCCAGAGCCCCAAATGTCCAACCACGACGTCCCCAGAGCCCCAAATGTCCAACCACGACGTCCCCAGAGCCCCAAATGTCCAACCACGACGTCCCCAGAGCCCCAAATGTCCAACCACGACGTCCCCAGAGCCCCAAATGTCCAACCACGACGTCCCCAGAGCCCCAAATGTCCAACCACGACGTCCCCAGAGCCCCAAATGTCCAACCACGACGTCCCCAGAGCCCCAAATGTCCAACCACGACGTCCCCAGAGCCCCAAATGTCCAACCACGACGTCCCCAGAGCCCCAAATTCCAACCACGACGTCCCCAGAGCCCCAAATGTCCAACCACGACGTCCCCAGAGCCCCAAATGTCCAACCACGACGTCCCCAGAGCCCCAAATGTCCAACCACGACGTCCCCAGAGCCCCAAATGTCCAACCACGACGTCCCCAGAGCCCCAAATGTCCAACCACGACGTCCCCAGAGCCCCAAATGTCCAACCACGACGTCCCCAGAGCCCCAAATGTCCAACCACGACGTCCCCAGAGCCCCAAATGTCCAACCACGACGTCCCCAGAGCCCCAAATGTCCAACCACGACGTCCCCAGAGCCCCAAATGTCCAACCACGACGTCCCCAGAGCCCCAAATGTCCAACCACGACGTCCCCAGAGCCCCAAATGTCCAACCACGACGTCCCCAGAGCCCCAAATGTCCAACCACGACGTCCCCAGAGCCCCAAATGTCCAACCACGACGTCCCCAGAGCCCCAAATGTCCAACCACGACGTCCCCAGAGCCCCAAATGTCCAACCACGACGTCCCCAGAGCCCCAAATGTCCAACCACGACGTCCCCAGAGCCCCAAATGTCCAACCACGACGTCCCCAGAGCCCCAAATGTCCAACCACGACGTCCCCAGAGCCCCAAATGTCCAACCACGACGTCCCCAGAGCCCCAAATGTCCAACCACGACGTCCCCAGAGCCCCAAATGTCCAACCACGACGTCCCCAGAGCCCCAAATGTCCAACCACGACGTCCCCAGAGCCCCAAAT